>LWCA01000043.1:0-68039 GCA_001642005.1 Intoshia linei | reverse complement strand
TGAAACTAATTAACATATCAAAAATTAACTTTATTAACTTTTGCTTGCCCTAATTATCACATTGAAAATGACAAAATAGGTTTTCATAATTTTATTTTTTTATGGAATTTATGCTATTTATCAAAATTTTTAGGATTGGACTGTTTTTATTTTATTTTTAATATTATACACACATTCGTCTAATAAATTAAAAAAATGGAATAACAATTGTTTTTAAAATTCTTTACGCAAATTTTAACAAACAATAAATTAAGATGGAATAATTCAATTTAAAGTAAAAAGTAATGTGATATGATGGTTCCACCTGAAACAAATTTGGGAACCACTCCTTTAAAGGATTGATAATAGTGAATAGTAGGATTTTTAAATTAGATTTTCAACGTGAATTTATTTTTTCCTTTAAAGAATTGATAATAGTGAATAGTAGGATTTTTAAGTTAGATTTTCAATAGTAATGTCATATGATGGTTCCACCTGAAACAAGTTTGGGAACCACTTGTTTATGTTGATAATAGTGAATAGTAGGATTTTTAAGTTAGATTTTCAACGTGAATTTATTAGTATGAAATAAAATGAATCTGTAATCACAATTAGATTAAAATTTATAAATTCGTGACAATTCATATCAGAACTAATATTTACATGAATTTTAATAAATGAAATTAATCTAAAATAATCTCAAATTAAAGCTAGATGTGTTAAATTAAAGAAATTTCTAATTAACATGCAAAACTACTAACATTAATTTAAAGATTAAATTTTAAACCATTGGAATAACTGACGTAATTGGTTTCGCTATAAATATTAACTTAACAATGTAATTATTTAAAATTGGCATTTATATTTTACAATACAGGCACCAATTTCTAAAAATGTCAAAAAATTGGAATCAGGAAATATGTAATTGTTTTCGTTATCCAAAACTGCTGTGTTTAGCTTGTTGTGTGCCTTGTTATGTTACAAGAAAAAACGCGGAAGCCGTTGGAAAAAATTGTTTTAAGGCGGGACTATGTTCAATGTGGTTTCCCATAGCACCAATTATTAGATACAAAATTCGACAAAACAAACATATTCAGGAAACAATGCCTTTTGATATTCTGTATCATCTATTTGTGCCGTGGTGCGCCCATATACAAGAAGCTTCTGAACTGGGATGGACATATGAAGCAGCTGGAATTGTACCAAATATTAAAGAACGTGATAATGCCAATTGTTTCATTTTAGAATATTAATTAATATGTTAATTGGCAAAAAATATATTTTTACATTTAAAAATTTTTGACTAAACAAAAAATTTATATTGTACAAATTTTACTATAATTTTTATAGTTTTGAATTGATTCTTTCGCGTTCGATCTACCGCTTCATATCGGGTATGATATTCAGATCGCTGACCTCAGAAATAAAATATGAACTAAATATTGCTGTGATTTCAAAAATATAAGCTTCAATTTCCAAAATTGCCATTTTGGTTAAAACGATATGACGATTCTAAAAACCAAAGTCTTATAATTAAGGTATTCAAATTAAAGTGAAAAATAAGCAATCCACTATTCTATAAATCCTGAGTATTAATACACTTTTTTACTGTGATTTCAAAAATCTTGGTTTCATTTTCCGATATCTCTATCTGCATGGTCACAAACGGTATCATGAATCTAATAACCAAATTATAAAAATTATTATATTCACATTAATATGAAAACTAAGCAACAAAAAGTTATATTAACACCAGAGTCACAACACACTTTTTTATTGAGATTTCAATAATTTCGGTTTCAGTTTCTGATATCGACATCTTCACGGTCAAAAACGATATCATGAATCTAATAACCAAATGATGAAAATTGTTGAAAAATAAAATTTTATTTTTTAATTGTCCGTTAGTTTCAAACATTGGGAATCGCGGTCTATTTAATCTTTTTTTTAATTTAAATTTTTATGACGTTCAATTTTATCGATTCTGAAAAATTTAAATTTAAAATAAAGACAATTTTTAAGAAAATTGTTATTCACAAGGTAAAATTAAATTATTTGTAACTTACAGGTGTATTTATTAAATGTACATTAGGGTTATTCCTATTTGAACTTTTTTTTTGAAATTTAAAAAAGACATATATAGATAATAATCGCCATTTAATTTGCTGAGAAATGATATAAAAATATAAAAAAATTTTATTTTCGTCACAAACAACCCCGCGTCTTTACATTTTTCATACTAAAAAAATATGGCAACATTTTTTTTTATGTAGTTGCCATGCATTTATTATCATTTTAAAAAGCAACATAGATCATGTAGTGATTGTGATTTCCCGGGAAAAATAAAAAATTTTTATTTATATATAATATACAGAATATGTAGAAGCATTAAAAATTTTAGAGACCTTAATTAATTTTAGAAACAAATTGAAATTTAATTAATAAAATAACACGAATCTAGATTGAAATTTACAAATTTAATTAGAAAAAAATTTATTTTAGATTGTTGAAAAATTGTTTCAAAACACATAATATTGATAGATTAGTTTTTTAAACGCGTTCTACGTTTTGAACGAGATTAAAAGCAGTAGAGAACTTTCTTTCATTTTGTGTTGACGTAGGTTGAACGGTCATAAGGGCTTCCTGTAATTTTAACAATTACGATGATAGCGTTCCAGTTCGTAATAACTCATAATATTTTTCAAAATAATATTGGAAAAAGGATATTTTTCCATTAAGGGCTGGAAAATTAAATTTTTTATTTGTAGTTTGATGAAGTCAATTTATTTCATAAGATTTCGTAAAATCCATTTTTGAAAAGAATATTGGTGTAAGACAATTTTTCCATGAGGGCTTGAAAAGGTATTTTTGAAATAGTAAATTTTAAATATTATAATATAATCATATTTTCATAGTAATAACAAACATAAATTAAATACAGGTATATCTCAATTTTTTTTCCCCGGCACAATCACTAGTAGGAACGCAGCAAAACTAAAGGTTATAATGAAACCATCAATACGATTGTATTATATTGATATTTTGAAACGATAACTTTTGTAGAAATAAATCAAAAATTAAAAAAATGCACATACACACTATTGTTAATGTAGTTTGAACTGTAAAATAAAAAACTTAAAAATGCGTAATACAAAACACTCATCATTTTGATATACATTTAAAATTAATATATTTTGCTTTAAAATGTAGTTAATATTAAACATTAATAAATATTAATAAACACAATAAATACGTAAAAACAGAAATGAAACTTTTTAACCAAAATACAAATAAAAGTCTGCAAATTCAGAATCTGTAAATTAAAATTGTAACTATAGCTTGTCTAAAATATACTGAGAAGCAACTTGTATCATGTTTTAGATCATTTAGTTTTAATCAGTTATAAATATTGCTTAATATAATTTTCGATTCATATCTCATTGTTGTCTGGACTTCGTATTTGTTATTTGTGCTATTTTGTAACATTTATCCTAATGCATGTAGTATAATGCTTGTAATTTCCCTAATATTAATGGAAATTTGGTATTTTCAATTACCCAATTAATAAATATTAGTGGATTGATGCACTTTACTGTAAAATTCATTTAAAGGAAAAGTTTATTCTGAACTAAAATATATTTATTGTAGGAGCTTTTTTAATTTTGTGAAATAAATTTAAATGGTCCTTTTGTTTTTCTAGTATATTTATTGTTTAGACAAGGAAAAAAAGAAGTTCAAATAAAAATAAAAAAAAAATTAATAAAGTAATGGAAATTGAGGTATTTTATTTATATGCAATTTTTGAGAATTTATTAATAATTTAATTGAATTTATATTGTGACATTTTTATTCATTGTATATACTTCCGCTGTTGTTATTTATCCAGTGTTTAATCAATTTAAATGATTTATGGTTTTATTTTCAGTTTTTGCAATTTTGAACAATTTACAGTATATCAAACTATACATGTAATTTATAATTTTTTCTATTAAGGTTCACCATTTGTAATATATACAAAAGACAAATTTTTTCAATTTGTTTTAATTTTTTTTTAATTTTCACAGTGGAAAAATTTGGGCATAAAAGAAATCCTTGGTAATTTATATTAATTCGTCACCATAATACTGTGATTCTAAAAATAGTAATCTTTGTATAACTGGCATGCGTGAAAATAATGATCTGAAATATTTTGATAAATTAGACGTCATAGTTTGGTTGATTGCGATCACACATAAAACACCTAAAAAAGGTTAGTATACTAGTATATTAGTAGTGATCATTTATTATTAGATTCAGGCAAGATTACATTTCACTAGTACAATTCATTGCAGTCTAATGTGTAATATATGCTAACTAGGTTGACTGTTATGTACTACGTACAAACGGCACCTAGCTCTACCGAGGGTACATTTTTATTCTACCAAAAAAATAATTTTCTGTGTGTGTTAACAGGATGCAACTGTACCATCTGTAAATTTTTTTTTAAATTCTGGGTCTGTTTTGCTGTTTGGGGTTTTGGCCCTGAAGATATAATTTAAATTTAAATTTATGATAATGTTTATGATTTTAAAATCCGTATCAGCGTATATATTTTTTTATTATTATTTATTATTCTCCAACTCGTTTGATTTTCAAAAAAAGGACAATTGGAGTTTTTAACCCGTAAGATGTGAGTTTGGGAAGTTTAAATTTATTTTGCGAACACCTCCGGAAAAAACTGTAATTGAAATGTGGACTTTATAAAATTATAAGACTAGTGGTTATTAAAATAGACGGTAAGACACACGCAAACAAATATTGCGTAGCATATTATATTAGTAAGGATTTGTAATTAAACATTGCATGTACTAAATTGGATCTGCATCAGGGGCTAATAACTATTTAAAACCGATGTTGTAGGCCATATGTGTATGTAGATTATATTTTGAGTCATAGCTTGCAATTTTTAAGTATATAAACTAGAAATATGGTGGCTACAATTGGGTTTGCATACAGTGTCGAACATACGATTATAATCGTATCAACCAAAAATTTAAATATTCATCCTACTCATTCTACCATTTAAAAAAAATGGGAATGGAACGTATACACATTTGAAATACTAAAATATGGTTTTCAATTCCATAAATTAATTCCTTCGCATTTTTTAAAATTGCTACGCGATTTATCATTTTCAAAAACTAAAACTTTACAATTAAATCAAGCATAAATTTGTTAACATTCATTATCCGAACAGTGTTTTTTAAATGGACTTAAAGTATTTATTGATCCTTGATTTGTATAAAATTGAATGTCTGTGTGATTAACAACATTTCAAGGTCCATGCAGTATCGCCTAAGATGCCAGATTTTCTGGTACCATCAAAAACAATGCTGGTAACTTTGCTGTACCTCTATTTGTTTATCTTCTGTATTTTTAATAAAATCCATATATTTTTACTTAAATTGAACAATTTTTACTAAAATCCATCCATTCAAGAAAAAATTCACTTTTATCAACTGTTTAAGAAAAATTCTACTTTTACCAACCCTTTAGGGAAAATTCTGCTTTCACCATTCCTAAAAGGAAAAATACAATTTACGGAATTGCAGAGTATCCCATAAAAACTCAGTATTACAAAAAAACAAAGTGAAATTATTAAATACAAAGATTAAAGCTAAATAAAGGATATAATCGCTTTAAAACTGATTTAAACTGATGATGAAGCAAATAAAACCTTTTAAAACAAAAGTAAAAAAATTTTTATTATTATGGATTTTTCTGTCCTAAAATATTTGATATTTGCCTTATTAGATGTTTTTAGTGGTCTTCCTCGTTTTGTAAGTATTTTTATTAGGGTTGGTAAAGTGTAATTTCTCCTTAAAGGTTGTTATAACTGGGTTTTTCCTTAGAGGTTAATACAACTGGAATTTTCCCTTAATGATTAGTAAAAGTAGAATTTTCCTAAGGGATTTGTAATAATGGTTGAATTTAAAAATGTTCTTTTTTTTTCATATAAGAAAAGTCTTGGAATATTATAAAACATAAACTTTAGAGTCTAGAGTCTAAATAGTATTTAAAATCATAAATATTATCATTAATAGAAATGTCATAGAAGTGAATTTTGACAATGAAAATGAACCTGAGGCTCGTCTCCCCTGACGCAACGTTCCTTCCATATATAGATTAATTCAATTTAAAATTGAATTTCTAAAATCTAATAAAAATGGTGTTATTTTATACAAACTTGTGTTCTGTGAACAAATCAAAAAATTAATTTAAAAAATTAAATTTACATTAAATATATTAATATACTTAAAAAAGTGAACGTTTTGATAACAAAAATTATAAAAAAAGACACAAAGAATATATAATTAGAAAGTAATAAAAACAAAAAAAAACATAAAGTTTTTTGATAAATATAAACATAAAATGTAAACGTTTCTACAAAAAGATTAAAAAGAGTAATCTAATTGTAGATACATTTTGGTTACAATAGCAAAATGTAAATGCAGACATAACAAAATAAAACTGAAAAAACTATTGAAACTATTTTTTTACATCTCACAATTTTAATAATCCAGGTTAAAAATTATAAAACTTAAAATTTTATTCCATCACAATCAAGATAAATAACAAGAAACAAAATTGAAAAATTTACTGAAAATTACAAACTGTAAATCTTAATGTTAGGTTTCAAAAATTTTTATTATTATGCACCATTAATGTCTATATCTAAAATATTAGTTTTATTTATATTAAATAAAGACTTTTAGTCGTTTATCTTTGATCTAATTTGATTTAAATATTATTGTGTTTAAAGTAATCTTTACAAAATAAATTTGATAAATCATGATAGTGAGCAAAGATAATAAAACAACTTTTAAATGATATATATAAATGTATATTTCAAAATGTTGATATTTTCAATTATTATTCACATTGAATTAAGAAAAATGCTAGATATTCATTTTGATTTTGATTTTATATATATTTTTACATTTTACCGGTTGACAAGGGTTTTAATGAATGAAAAATATTTTCATAATTTTCATGATTTACTATTTAATGTAATTCAATGCTTTTCTAACAAACATTTTACTTGTATACTTGTAAAATTTAGTGTTGTCATTATACAGCTGGTATATGAATCTAGTGACAGACTAAATGAATCACAAAATAATTGCCGAAATTATCGTCTAGCTTGAGCTTTTTAATTTTTACATCGACTTGCATTTGATTATAATAAGTATAGTTTTGTAAATGAGAAATGTCAATGAAGAACGATTTTGATACAATGTATCAATATATTGACAAATTTTGATTATAAAAGTGTCGTTTCGACCATGAAGACCTTACTTTATGAGATCAATTTTTTTTTTTGTGTGTTAACTGGAGATAAATATATAAACTGTAAATTGTTTTAAAATACTAGGACTATTTTCATTTTTTTAAAAAAGGGTAATTTGGTGTTTTGGCTCTGAAGATATATTTTTTGAAATTCTAAAACTCGTTTGATTTTCAAAAAATAAGATCATTGGGATTTTTGACCGGTAAGATGTGAGTTTCTGAAATGGAAATTTATCTTATTTTTACCCTGAAATAAATCTGTAATAGAAATGGGGCTTTTTTAAATTCTAAGACTCTTAATTATTGAAATAAACCATAACACACATACATAGACAGATAATCAAAGAGTTTTATATACATAAGGATTAACGATACGGACTACGGAATTTTGAAATATTTTGAATACTTTGTAAAAATTAAAATTGGTTTAAAATCGAGGATTTTAATGTAGTTTTGGGAACTAAAATTTGACATGTTTTTTAAAATTTCAAACGTTTAAAACTAGATTTACAATCATTGTTAAATCAAATTTTTGAATTTTACTAACCAAAACGCAAATAAAAATTTGTATACCACATTGGAATGTATTTATTATTATTTATTAATTTTTTTTTTATTGGGATTTCATTTTAAAATGAACATAAAGTTATTTTTAATATCAATTAATCATTAATGATTAACCATTAACCGGTTAATGTTAATTTTTAACAAATGTTTATCAATGGAAACACGAAAAATCAATTTCTGAGACTCAAACCTACATTTTTCTGTTTCAAATATATAAGTTCATACCCAAATTTTTATTTTCAATTTTAATTTCAAAAATTTTAAAAAAATTTGAAAAAAATTTGGTTAATAAAATGTTAAAATTTTTTTTATACATCAACTGGAATAAACTGTAAATCAATAAATCCAACTAAATCTTTTTTTAAATTTTAGGACCTTATTAAAGCCGAATTTACTAAGGCTTAGTCTATGCTCAAGGTCACTGAAAATAAAAAATAGACCCTTTTCAAATGTTGACAAACGATGCGTAGTGTCATATAGCCACTAGAGTAGATATATAGAGTATAATGTTCTTGAATTGGCATTTTAAATTTAATAGTTAACATGCATAATAGTTATGATCTATTTTGATAAATGAGGCCAAAATTTGATAAAAATGTTACTATTCTGCGTAGTCAGAGCCGTTTTAAACCACTTCGTGGCCCTGGGCTAAGCAAAGAACTGGAGGCGCTTTAAAGTTTTGAGTGAAGCAAAAAAAAAAAATTTAGAGCCCCTTTTTTGAAAATTAATAAGAGAAAATCAAAGATTTCCTACTTTATTTTTTGAATATTTACTTAATAGAAAGGTTTTAATGTTTAATATTATCATTTGAAACAGTTTTTATGTCAATATATGATTAACATTGTAGAATATATTTTAAATTTAATATTTATCAGAACTTTGATTCTTTAAATTATTTTCTTTCTAGCTATTTGAATTCCCACACTTCAAAACTTATAAACTGTTTCTTAAGATATAAATGTGAAGTATTTTTTAATAAATTGGGGCCTCTTTTTAAGATATAAGTGTAAAGTACTTTTATTAATTTGGGACCTTTTTTAATGAGTGGCCCTGGGCTACAGTCCATATTACCCATGCATTAAAACGGCTCTGTGCGTAGTTCATGTCTTGCGACGACAAATATTGCTGTCTATATATCGTCATGTTTGGTTGTTCATTTTGCATGTTTAAATTCAATTCTACAAAATTATTTTTATTTTTAGTAAAAATTTTTATAAAATTATGATAAATTTTTAAACATGAATAAAATAAAAAGTAAACGAGGTACACTTGAATTTAAAGATGCAAAGTGAACAGCCAAACATGAAGATCAACACAAAATTACTTAAAACATAGTTACAATATATCATCATACCATTTCAGTAAATAAAGTTATATTTTAGTGTTTATAAACATTTTTGTATGGGATATTTAAAATGGCAAGCGTCTTCGCAAATTTTTATCTTATTTTATATAATTTGTTTTTTATTGTCATTTTTGATTAATTAATCAACTTTTTCTGAAGCTGGACTTAATTTTTAAAATTTTTGAACACCCTAATGCAATGTTTCTCAACCTTTTTTACTGCGCGGAACTCTTATGAAATTTCAAAAAATCGCGGCACATAAAGCATGATCAAAATTTTTTTCGCTTGTCGCATATATAAAACAATTTGATTTTTAATTAAAAAATTACGCTTCTAATATTGAAAACATAAATTTTTTATTAATGAAATGTATTTTTCCTCATCAATGAGAAATTTATTTTGATATTTTATGCAGAGGTTTTATATATTAGATATTATATTTAATTTTTATTAAATATATTTATGTAAAATTAAAATTAAAAACAACGGTAATTTAGAAAAACATTGAATTGAAAAATATCGCATTTATATTTCACGGAACCCCAATTAAGTTTCGCGGAACACGGTTGAGAACCACTGCCTTAATGCATAATGTCATACATATATAACATCTATACAACTTTCTACGTGTCTGTACGTGACACATTAAATTTGAATCAAAAACAGATTCAAAAATATATATATTTTTTTATAATTCCACATGCAAATGGGTTTTTCTAATAGAAAAAGTGGACACCCTAGTCACTAGGGCCTAATGGATATAGTGTTGATAGTACATGTATAATTTGTGGACCAACTATTGGCTCTTCATGGCTATTACAGACACAACAATTTTACAAATTTTTTTACAAACTTGTTTACAATTTGTAAATTACATTTGTGATATTTGTAATTTGTTACGATACATCTGTTGAACAGCGATTTTATATTTGACTTACAGATACATTATACTTGTTGATAAAACTTTACTTTTATTTGTTTTTTATTTGTTGATTTATAAGTATTGTTGACTTTATTAAAATGTAGTTTTACACAAGGTGCTAATTGTTGACTGACGTGTAAAATATTCAAATGGATATTGTAATATTCAGGCTGAATTTCAGCTGTATGCGACAAATTTTTGGCCCGAATAGATTATAATCAAATATATACATAATAAATAATGTATAATATACATGCGAGATTTAGAGTAGTATTTAACAAATCTTTGCATAAGTGATTTGTAGATAAGATGACGAATTTTGAAATGGGACTACGTATGTCTAGAAGCGTAAATGGTTTAAAATACAAAGCACCATATCGTGCAAATACTTGCGTGAGTTGTATTTACATTGAAGATGTGCTTTTAATACTGTGCGCCTAGGAAACAGTTAATTAATGAAATTCGTATTGAGTTTTTAAATGTTGGCAATCATATAGAACATTTTTTTGTATATGAATAGGTTTATATAAAAAGTTTTAGTTAATTAAATTTAGAAAAATGAAAATCCTACAGAAATCACAATAACAGGTAATTTTTTTGATAACATTTATACATAATTAAAGGACGCAATCCAAGTCAGGAAGCTGTTATTGGTTCTAAGGCGCCTTCAATGTACTATACGGGTATGAATCTGTCTGATTGTGACAAGCCTCACTTGGAACACGATGGAAACTCTTTATTCGCTATGGGGAAGCTCCCCAATTTGACAAATAACCTAAATTCGAGTAATTCGAATTATTCCAATCATTCGCATAACCTGGATAATAATTTGAAGGATTCCAATACGATTCAATCCTTCAAACCTTATACACGATCCAAGAAGAAAGACCAAGGAGTATTTGGAACAATGCACCATGCATTTGAAAACTTTAATATTAATAATATAGCCCCGAACGAGCAATGCTATCGTGGTGCTGACACAAATTTCCAAGTAAACCAAAAACATCAAGATATATGGAGCACTTCTATCGATGACAATAAATATAGTTACTCTAATTCCAAATGTATAACATCTAAATTCGAGCCACAGTTAAATAATGATAAAAACAAAAAAAATACTTTTCCAATAGTTGATCAAGAATCGAGGTCAAACTGTAATACAAACTTGCACCTTTTCAAAAATGTAAAAAATAGAAACAAAAATTGGAACAATGATTGCAAAATATTTAATACAACTACTTCAATCGATATCAAACTTCAAAATACTCAACAAGTTTGCAGATATTTTTCATCTCAAAATAGTAATTTGGACATGTCCAAGGAAGGTCATAGCGTTCATGGTGCAGACCGGAGTAGTCAGAATCTCCACAATCCTAAAAAAAACCCATCGTACACTGATTTGAATGTTTCTCCGACTCAATTTAATTTTAGCCAAATGTCTAATTATCTCAACGGCCCTTTAGATTTACAAAATTTCGGTTCCAAGACTGCACTAAACTTTAAAAATCACTCAGAAACACCAAACCACGAAAACTACAATTCTGTCGTTTCCCCAAATTGTCAGTTTCGCGGTTCAGACAGATCGAATACATTTGATGGGGTCGACGAATCATCTGCTAATATTGAATTAATAGAGTCGAGTGAAAAGTGGGGTCAACTGCCTGTTTGTCAAAAGAAAATTTGGGACATTTCTCGACTTAAAATCCCGACAAAGAAACATGTTAATTCAAAAAAATTTCAACATAGCAATAATGGTACTCTGATTTGGGAAAAGTTCCGTGTCAACCGCCCTTCCGATATCAATGGCAAGGTTGAAAAACAAAATGACAACATTTTACAATGCGACAAAGGTACAGCTCTTCGTAAACCTCGCGATAATCCCAGTGACAGAGATTACAGCGTATGGAACGGTGATAGCTACTATAAAAAAAAGAGTGACTACAAGAGTTCAAACACCACGAGTTATAACAATAAAAATGATTATGATCGATCTTGTAAAAACAATGTTCATAAAAATTTTAAGGGTAAAAACTTTGATAGTAAATCAAACGATGTTAATTATAAAAAAAATGGGTTAAATTGTAGTCAACCTCAAAATATTAAAAGAGACGGAAAAGTTAGCTCTGTTGGTTGGAATCAAAGAGATTCCGCCGGGTCAAAAGATTCCAAGAGGAATGGTACTCATATTTGGAATGAAGCTAATAATTCTAGTGATTTTCGTAATTTCGAATCACGAGACTATTGTTCCGAAGCAAGTTCCAAAGATTATTCAAAGGACGTTTGTAAACAAAATTACAACTCTGAAATTGTTCAAATGAACCGAAAAGAAGAAGAGTATGAAAATAATTATCGTCAACACGCGAAAAATTTTAACGATGAACAAATTAGTAAAATGTACGAACAGTATTATCCCGCTAAATTGCCTGTACATGAAAATGATTTTTCACAAAACAAGGGTGCTTACAAAAACAACAGTTTCGATTCTCATCCGAGAAATTCTCTCCAAAACTCTCGGAAATCAAATTTTTATTGCCAGTACAATAATCTCGAAAATTACTCCAATTTTAGTCATGATTCCAAATTTATCAATAATACATCTCATCAAAACTATGTACACCAAAATGGTGGGAATGTTTACTCTTCCAGGACGAATCACGACGGGTTAAGTTCTGAATCAAAGAACGGTTTGCGGAACGAAATTGTGCATTTGGAAAATTCTCTCAAAAATTTACTCATGAAGGAAAAAACGTTACATGCATCCCTCAATTCTACTGCTTTTAATATGGAATCATCCAGTATTGAGTTTCAAAGAAAATTGGACAGTGTTGTGTATGAAATACATAATATTAATAAAGATTTAAACATTAAAAAATTTTTTTATAATCAAAATCAAAGCTTTTATAAAGAACCAAATTGCAATTATCCAAATTTTCAATCTTATACTTCAAAATTCAATGAAAAATCAAATGAGTATCAGCATGTTGACTCTCATTTTAAGCCAAGTATCAGCAATTTTTTTTGTAGTTAATTTATTTTAGAAATGTATCAAAACGATCAAAACTCTTTTACTGCACCTAGCACGGCAAGTTATTGGAAAAATTCCTCGCTTCGACCGAAAAATTCTATACCTGTTGAATTATCTGCAAAAATTGGCAATTATAATGAGAATAATATTCCATTTGTTATTTTAAAAAATGTTGAGGTATTTTTATTGTGATTCAATTACATGTTTTTTAGGTTGATGGATTTCTTTTAAAGACACGAATTGCCGAGTATGGAAATATTTCAGCTTATTTTTATGATCCGACAAATTTAGTCTCTTTATTTCGATTAAAAACATTTTCCGAAACTACCAATTTCTTAAAAAACACTAAAAGTGTTTTCAAAGACTCTGTAAAATTTAATTTGATTGATGAAAACCAAGTTGTTGAATTTTTCAAATTTCAGTCTGATTGTTCTCAGCCTAAAGTTGATAACCAACAAAGTATACATAATCAACAGCAATTGTTTTGGAACTAATTTTTATCAAATTTATTATACCTTATTCTTTAATTTCAATCTCTCACATTTATCATTCCTCATTTAGTATTATCTGTTGCCATTTAAAACGTTAATTAAATTCTAACCTATTTCATTAATTGATAATTGATAATGCTCTTATCTTTGATAGTTTTTAGTTCAAATAATATATATGTCGCACATAAATGATTTATCAAAATTTATTCGAAAATTCAATACCCGTAATTTTAAATTTTAATACCTAACGGGTATTTAAATTTAATTGTCAACTTGTTACCAATAAATATTTACTTTAAAATTTATTTTATTTTAGTCATAAATTAAATACACGTGTACAATAGGATCAATATTTACATTTTTATTTTAATCGAAATATTTGAAAAATATTGGTTGATAATATATTAAAAATTATTTTTCACCTGGAATGCTTAGATTTCTGGGGTTGAAATTTTGTATTTACATCAACTGGAATAAGCTGTATAAGAATAATTTTTTTTTAATTGTACAACCGTTTATTATTTCAAATCTATTGTTTTAATAAAATAATTCCATAATAAAAAAATGAATACTAAAGTGCTTCTTAGACCGTGAAGGCGTCACTTTGTCAGATTGAAATTTTTTGTATATGTTAACTAAATATAACTGTATGATGTGTAATTTGGTTTAAAATTCTAGGATTGTTTTGATTTTTTTAAAAAAGGGTAATCTGGGATTTTTATGAAGATTCACTTTTTGAGGTTGTCATTTATGATGATGCTTATGATTTTAAAAAATAACCTAGAATTTATGTTTTATACAATTCTAGAACTTTTTCCATTTTTTACAAAAAAAAGTAATATGGGGTTTTGGCCGTGGAAATATAAGCTTTTGAAATTGAAAATTATCATAATGTTAATGAATTTAAAATCTTGATTAGATTGTATATTTTTTATGATTCTAGGACGGGTTTGAATTTAAAAAAAAAATATTTCGGGTTTTTGACATTGAAAGACTCAATTTCTAAAAATTAAATTTGCGATAAAAACTACACTCTCGAAAAACTGTAATAGTAACATCGAATATTTAAAACTCGACTACTCTTACTTTCTTAAATAAACTGGACCAACAGACAAACAAACAGAAATACATTTTTAACTAACAATGTAAATTACTTAATATGTAAAAATTTTGAATTTTCGATTTTAACGAATAGTGGAGGCTTCACTGTATTTACATAATGTGTAAAAATATGCACATGGGATCCTTCCTTGGATCCTAGTTTACAGCTACGTACATATAATATCCAGTTGAACAAGACTAATACAAATTTTTAAAAACATACATGTATATAATTTAATTTGTTAATTCATAATGCACGTTACGTACAGTACAATATAAATTATATAACCATGTATCACGTTTCATTTTTATTTAAGCGAAAATTTATAATTTCTTAATGTTATACGTTCAATCAAATACATGTGTATAAACAATGAAAAGTATGTATTTTCCGTTACAAACGGTAATTAACATTAATATACAATTAATTAAATTTAATTTAAACAATAAATGAAAATATTTATTTGACAATATCACAATTGGTGGATTAATTAATAAAAAAAAATTTTCAAAATTATTTCAAAAATTTAATCATGATTTTATTTCTAATCTTTGGATTGTTGATATGTGGAGGTAAATATTGATCAAAACTAAAATTTTATTACAGTTTTCTCTCAAAAACTAGCAAATACCTAGTATCGCCGTCCATTTTTTAAAATTGTTTTATCAACAGGGGCGATCAAGCTGTAAAAAAGATACATTTATGCATTAATCATTAAGCTAATGAAAATTATATTATTCTATATTGTTTTTATCGTTACATTTCCTCTATTTCGCTAAAATAAGGTAAATCCACAACATTGTCAAACTAAAGAGAGAAAACTGTACAGTGTACACTAGAGCTATTCTAATTTTGACTTTTTTTGAAATTTAAAAAAGACATATGTATATAATAATCTCCATTTAATTTACTGCAGAATGATATAAATTTTTTCATTTTCGTCACAAAAAATCTCGCGTCTTTAGCATTTTTTGTTTTCTTAACATTTTTCATTATAAAAAAAAATATCGCAAACTTTTTCCCCTCGTAGTTGCCATGCATTTGTTATAATTTCAAGATATAACATAAATCATGTAACACATATCATATTAATAAAAAAAAAATCGTAAATTTAAGGCACAGTTCACGGTTTTAGTAATTTCATACAGTAATTTTATATACTAACTAAATATTTTAGATTACTCGGAAAATGTAAATATATTAGATTTAAGCGATAAAAATGATCCATCACCCAAAGTGTTAAATATTTTATTGAGTAATAAAAACATGGAATTACACTTACAATTAAAAAAGAATGAAAAACTAACGAATACTATACCAATTGATTTAGATGGGGTGAATATATTGGACCCAAGTTCTATCAATTCAGTAAGATTACATTTCAAAAATTAATTTAATTTATTTACCCAATAACTAATTAACATAATCAAGAATTGTGCTCATTATTACAATGTAATTAATAAAGCGGTAATATCGAGCACGTCAATTACATCATCCGGAAAAATTCACAGAAGATTGGTTCGATTTGAGTTAGGATATAACGTAATTATTTTTATGTTAATAGGAGGGTTCGTTTTATCATGAACATTACATATACAATTTAAAATCAAACAAAAATATTGAATCTGATCAATTTTATTATTCACTTGATATAGAAGACATGCATTGGAATGAAAAATATACAAGTACATCCTTACTTATATAATATGCTATGCAATATTTGTTTATGTGTGTCTCTGTTACCGTTTGTTTCAATACTACCAGTGTTAAAATTTTATAAAGTCCACATTTCAATTAAATTTTTTTCCGGGAGTAATAATAACATACATTTCAAATTCTTAAATTCACATCTTATGGGTCAAAACTTCAATTGTCCTTTTTTTGAAAATCAAACGAATTCGAGAATTTAAAAAAATAAATACTCTGATATGGATTTTAAAATCATAAATTTAAATTTTAACAAAATATATCTTTAGAGCCAAAACCCCATATTACCCTTTTTTTTATGAAAACAGCCATAGAATTTAAAAAAATTTACAGGTGGCACAGTTGTATCATGTTAATAACAAAAAATTTCAATCTGAATAAGTGACGCCTTCACGGTCAAAAAAGCATTTTAGTATCCATATATTCATATATTTTTTTTCCGAAATATTTTATAACAAAAAATGTGAAATAATCAATAATCGGAAAATTAAAAAAAATAAGATTATTTTGATAGAGCTTATTCCAGTTGATATAAATACAAAATTTCAACCCCAAAAATCTACGCATTCCCGGGTGAAAAATACTTTTAATATATTCAACCAATATTTTTCAAATATTTCGATTAAAATAAAAATTGAAAATGTAAATAATGATCCTACATTTTCAAAAATAAGTGTGTATTGAACCTCTACACATTTCCAATAAAGAAATATGGGTGAAAATCTATATAATTCATTCCTTCTGAATTTTTTTCATTGCTACGCAATTTTTCAATCTCAATATCTCATTTTCAAAACATTTTGTTTAAAATTTAAATTACAAAAACGAATTACTAAAAGTAATACAACTTTGTTATTATCATTTTTATATTTATTAAATATTAACGCCTCAGAAAACTAATTTTCTGGAATCAAGTTTTCCTAGATCCGACATACGACACTGAATCAAAATTTTTAGTGTTTAGTTGTATCGTGTAAATATTATTAGATAGATAAATAAATAAGAATTAAAATGGAATGGTTATTTTTCAATATTTTTGCTAGAACGTTTACTAAATACATGTGAAAGTTTTTGTAATCCGGCCAGGCCTCTAAAAACATTGCCAACCAATTTTAGATTATGGTTATAAAATATCTCAGAAAGTGACAATTTTAATATCTTTCATCATAATATTTACATTATAATTTATGATTTTAACATAATTAGGAAAAAGACATGATTATGTGACTCATAAAAGCAGGTTTAATAAAAAAACTAAAAAAAAAAAAAACTTTAAAACATTTCAAAATCAAACTTATCAAACTTATTATGTTGAAATTTTATTTCTATTGGATCACTCTGTTTGGGATTGGCAAGTGCATTTTATTAACAGTGTTATTAAAGTAATTTTTAGGTATTTAAAAAATAATACATTTAATGAATTGAATACAATAAAAGAAATTCGATATACTTATGGGCATATTATGAATGGAGTAAATTCATACTGATTTATTATTTTTAATAATGATTCGAATCATTCATTTCAGTGTTTCCCAATAAATGAATGGGTGAATGACGAAAATTGTTGAAAAATAAAGTTTTATTTTTTAATTGTTCGTTAGTTTCAAACATTGGGAATCACGGTCTATTTAATCTTTTTTTTAATTTAGATTTTTATGACGTTCAATTCTATCGATTCTGAAAAATTTAAATTTAAAATAAAGACAATTTTTAAGAAAATTGTTATTCACAAGGTAAAATTAAGTTGTTTATAAGTTACATGTGTATATATTAAATGTACATTAGGGCTATTCCTATTTGAAATTTAAAAAAGACATATATAGATAATAATCGCCATTTAATTTGCTGCAGAATGATATAAAAATATAAAAAATTTTTATTTTCGTCACAAAAAACCCCGCGTCTGTACTTTTTTCTGTTTTCTTAACATTTTTCATACTAAAAAAATATATAAACATTTTTTTTCCTGTAATTGCCATACATTTTAAAATTTAACAAATTATGTGACACTAATCATATTAATTAAAAAAAATCAATAAAAAATCGTTTATTTTAGACACAGTACACTGACAAACTTTTCGTAATTTTTAAAAAAATTATATAATCTCAAAAAAAGACATGAATTTATATGAACTGTGTCAAAATAATTTAAATGCTTGACTCAAATATTTTTTAAGTACTATTGGATAAAATTAAAAATATTAATATCATTCTGCAGCAAATTAAGCGGTGCTCATTTTCTGTATATGTCATTTTTATATTAGAAAAATGGAATAGCCCTAATGTACATTATATCAACTTCAATTTATTTTACCTTTAGACCATAGAACAATGCGAATATTTGACAAAAAGTGTAAATGAACACAACACACTACATACTAGAAGATTATTACATAATTTGGGTTTATGGGCATTGGGAAATAATTATACTTGGTGGAATCCAGATCATTTGATGCATTGGACAAAGTATAAATTTATTATTAAAAAATTTCGTTAATAAAGTCTAACCTTTTCAATTTAAACAAGAGAGGGTAGAATTTGGGTATGTTCAAATTAAGCAATTATTTGAAAACTAGAAACTGATTTGGTTACCCTTATACCTGATATCTTATACATGTTAAAACTCAAAATTGAATATGATTTTAATCAAATGAAAAAAAATTTACAAACAAGTTTTAAACATAGTTATTAGTAATATTACCAATAAATTTTGACTCAAAACTCATGAAAATGTTTGGGTCTTCATTGAAATTTTTTTTCACTCAATTTGTAAAAATAATTGTGTATCCAAAATTTCAAAATTTCTAAAAATTGAATGAAAAAAACTTTTCTTAAAAACCCTACAAATTTTAGAACCAAAAATAACTTAAAATCTCTAAAAATTGGTGAAAAAAAACTTTCCTTAAAAACCCAACCAAAATTATCTTGAATATAGATAAAAATAGAATGAAAATTTTTTTTGATTAATAATGGGTTAAAGACACCACAAATCTGGTAAAAAAATCAATAATATGATTAATTAGCAAAAATCCATGATAATATCACAACTGAATGTTGGGTTGGATAGAGTGATTTTGTATCAAGTGATTTTGTTAAAATGGATTTTTCAAAAAAATATTGGTGAAAAGCGATTTAATCAAAAAATGCTTCAAACTCGAAATTTTTGTACAATTTAATTATTTAGGTAAGATTTGGTTGAATAGATAAATTTTTCAATATAATTTTGTAAAATTATTAATTTACCTTAAATATCTTAAAATTGTATATTCACACTAAATAAAATTATTGATGACGAGTGACCCCAGGAGAAGCAATTATTTAATGTTTATATAACGTTTAGATATCAATTGGATAAAGAATCAATAGGTAAATAAAATAGATCACTAATAATTCACCAATTTGAAACGTGTAAAAAGCCATCGACCAGAGACCACGGTTCATGATAAATTAATCAAATCTCGTTTAATTTTCTGTGCCCTGTAAAGAAACTACTTTTTAATATAGTTTTTAATAATATTTAATAAAATTCGACTTGATTTCAATCTAGATTCAACCATTTTTTATAACAAAGGGGAAAGTGCAACCCACTGAGCAATTTTAAATAGTTTTATAGATTAAAAAAAAAATTTAATGAAAGGTTGGATCATTAATTATTAGGTTTTGCTTATTACAAAGGAATATGCAAATATAGGCAAGGATTTTCAACTATAAATGATCGAGGAATCAGTTCATGGGACACAGCCAGTCACGAGCTAGCTCACAAGTATAATTAATTTGTGATTATACATTTCCATCCTGGGTCCGAAATCGGGTGACTCAGAAATCATTGGAAATTTTATTTAGTTTTATCGAAATTAAAAAAATTAGTTTAGGAGCGACACACGACGGAGACTTTCCTAGTGAGGATTGTCCAAAATCCTCTTTTTTCATTATGCATCCTGGTGGCGGAATTATAGACGTGTTGAAAAAAGATAACATGTTCACGTTTTCGGATTGTTCAATTCAAGCATTCATTGATACATTAAATGGTCGTGTAGGCTCGTATAAAAATGTGTTTTTTTCATTACATACTTTATATAGATACACAAGAACGTGCTTGTTGAATCAGTCTTGTTATGAACCGGAACAGGAAATTGTAAAAAATTTACCTGGAACAATGTACACTTTAGACAAGCAATGCCAAATAATGTTTGGAAAATATTATAAATATTATAACGTAAAATTAATTTCATGTTTTTGGCTTAAATTTACCATTGGTATAATTAAATTTTGTACATGAAGTATCTATTAAATCTCTACAATTCGTCAATCCTTTACAAAGATATACATTTTAGAAACAGTTTATTGTGTTGACTGGGCCAAGGTATGTAAAATTTCTAATAAAAATTAATAGTATAATACTATTAGTATTATAATGTTTATATTCGCTAAATTCGCTAGACGACCTAGAGAGATGCCGTTATATACAATTAAGTTATGTACTACATAATATACTGTATATGATAATAATTATAGAAAACTAAACAAGAATCAATATGCTACAAATTATCGTGCAAACATTTAACAGAAAATCATTATAAACAAATTCCTCCTACATACATAATGGACGGTACTCCATGTGCAAGTGAAATGTGGTGCATCAGAGGATTGTGTATACAAAAAGAATCGTTGGGTTTATTATAATTACATATTACAACTAAAAATATAATCAGAGTTTTCAAAACCAAAAAAATTATTAGATTTATTGATTTACTTATTTAAATAAAATGATAATTTGTAGCTATTTTAGCAATCTATTAGATAATTATCTAATAAAAAATGTAGAGACAACTCAAGAATATTGCGAAAATGCAAAGTTACCAAATTATGTACCAAAAGGTAAGTATATAATTATAATAAATAATTTTTATTGAAACATTTAATTTAAATTTAATTATATCTTGCTTATTTTTAATTATTAAAGAGTCCATAATAAATTTTTTCGGAAGGGGCAATAATCCTGCAAAAATGGAAAAATTTTAATTTAAAACTCAGAAAAGATTAAGAAATTCTGCTCTAAGGTATCCACTGTAAATTTAAAAATTTTCATTTTTAACTACACTGTATTTATAAAAGGCAGTTATATCATTCTACATGAAATTCAAATTGTATACAATATATACTATATCCTAGATTAAACGACAAAAAAATAATTTCAAAATATTTATAGCGTTAGTAGTTATGAGCCTTTTTAAGTAATGTATCATATTTGATACATCGGCTTTGAAATTGTTAATAATGGTGGTTTAGATCAGGGTTTCCCAACGGGAGTCATATGGCCTAAAGGAGAAAAAATACTGAAAAAATCAAGAAACCATGACAAAAATTTTCTATTTGGGGGTCACTAATAGTGATTGTACCGGGAAAAAATGGGGACAAAATTCCCGGGATGTTTAATAATTTCCGAACATTAAATTTCCCAAAATTTTTACGATTTCCCGGGATTTTCCAAAAAAAAATTGAAACATACCTGTATTTGATTTATGTTTGTTATTACTATGAAAATATGATTCTATTATAATATTTAAAATTTACCATTTCAAGCCCTCATGGAAAAATTGACTTACACCGATATTCTTTTCAAAAATCCGATTTTACAAAATCTTATCAAAAAAATTTAATTTTCCAGCCCTTAATGGAAAAATATCCTTTTTCCAATACTTTTTTAAAAACCTCTTATTCCAACCACAAATTAATAACGCTTAAGGGAATTATCCTCTTTTTCCAATATTATTTTGAAAAATATTATGAGTTGTTACGAACTGGAACGCTATCATCAATATTGTTAAAATTAAAGGAAACCCTTATGACCGTTTAACCTACGTCAACACAAAATGAAAGAAATTTCTCTACTGTTTCTAAATTCGTTACAAAACGTAGAACGCGTTAAAAAGACGAATCTATCAATATTATGTGTGTTTTGAAACATTTTTTCAACAATCTAAAATAAATACATTTTTTTCTAATTAAATTTGTAAATTTCAAGCTAAATTCGTGTTATTTCATTAATTAAATTTTTTTTTGTTTCTAAAATTGATTAAGGTCTCTAAAATTTTTAATGCTTCTATATTATATATGAATAAAAATATTTACTTTTCCCGGAAAATTAAAAATTAATTTCCCGGTTCTCGATTTTTGTCATTTCCCGAGAAATCACAATCACTAATCAATATAGGGGGCCACAAAAAATTTTATATATATTAGATTCACATGTAAAATAAACAAATCCATCAAAATTTTTTTTAAAGGGTACTAATTTTTTGTGGTATTTTTGGGCTGCTGTAAATGATATTATATAAAATAAAAATAATAACTTATAATTATAATAAACATTAAAAAATAAACCTAATTTATAGGCTGTATCGACAAATATAAAAATTGTGATTCAATGGCATTTGAAATGCCACATGGATGCTTTACAAATTTAGAAATAAAAGAAGGTTGTTGCAAATCTTGTCATTTAAAAGGATTGTACCTATTTGAAATTAAAAACGGTAAAATGAGAGCCATTTTATAATATCTTACATGTAATTAAGAGACTGAATCAAAGTATTTGACAAAGACGACAAAATTGCCAACACATAGTACATCTAAGCATGTTACTACAACTATAAAAATTTTACAAACACTAATTCAACATATTACCACTTTTTATACCTTAAATGAAATATTTATATCTGTTTAACTTGCATTTTCAAAATAATCTATAGTGTTATGATGTAGTATTATATTAGTATGTTTAATGTAGATGATTTATTGATTAGTCAAGTATTTCAATTTTATAAAATGACGCGACAATACTAATTTTAAATTATATGTATTAATTTTATATTTGTTACAAATTTTTATAACATTTTACTATGAATATAAAGTTTAATTTAAACTTTTTAGGGAAAAATTTCGATGTAGAGTGGCCGGCCGGGTCCAAACTTAACCAATTTGAATAATTTTTTTAGGAAATTACACATAACGGTAAACCAGTAGTTCCTAGAACGCTTGAGGTCCACAAATATATGCATGGGGCCCGTGAGATTTAAATGAAATATATAAAAAATGTTATTAACTTTGGTTTATTTTCATAGGATAAGTTTCAATATTTATTACAGAGTTGTCCGATTTTGGGAATTTATCGCAAAACTTAGACGACCGCTAGTTATAATTTCAAAAATCCCATTTTTCTACCACTATTTAATAATATTTAATAAAAAATACCATTTTAAACCATCACTTTATTTTATTACACGATTATTTTTTAACAAATTGACTTACCAAACCCTAAAATAAAGAACCCTCTTATTGGACCACAAAATAAAAATTCAATTTTACCAACCCCTGAAGGAAAATGTCCTCATTTTCCAATATTTTTTTGAAAAATCCGATTTTACCAAATCTTACAAGCAACAATTTCTTAATTAAAAATCCCCTTTTTCCACTATTTTTTTTGAAAAATCAGATTTTACCAAATCTTATGAGCTACAATTTCTTAATCCAAAATAAAAAATACCCTTTTTCCAATATTTTTTTGAAAAATCCAATTTTACAAATCTTGTATGCAAAGACATGTTTCTTTTGGAATCAAAAAAAATAAATATTTTGAAACGGGTCCGGACACTATTTAAATCGATAACCACTGCGAAAACATAGTGGATCCCAACTAGATGAAACATGTCGAATCCTATCTACAAATTATTCGATATTACAATCAATTCCAAGTCCAAATCACATACTCGTATAACATCCTTTCTATAGTTAAATTATTACACTTGCAATATTTATATTTGGCACCACAATTGTACAATTTTATTTATATTACAATTTAAAATTTAGCAACTGGAAAAATATGTACAGATAACTTGAAGAATTGCAATAAATATATAAAGTATTGTAAACACAAAAATATAAAACATTATTGCAAAAAAACCTGTGGTAACTGTGGTATCTTTTATTTGTATACCCACGTTATATTTATTGTTGTATTATATTTACTCAACATTTTCATTAATGTAGATATACGTTTTCTGGTAAACGTAAAAATAAGATAAAATTTAGATTCATCATACTCGACGAAATTTCCAACTTTTACGACACAAAAAGAAATTTTACATTTGGGTACTATAATAGCGATCAACACTTAAAAATTAATGATATTTAGGTTGTCAAAATTTGTATAATGATTGTGATAATTACAAATCTTTTTGTACTCATCGATACTATGTAAAAAGCCTCAAAACCTTTTGTTCTCAAACATGCGGATACTGTGGTATTGTTTAACAATTGTAAATTAAAATTAAATTATCGAAATTTTGTTTACATTGATAATTTTGAAAAAAATAGACAATGAAAGCAATGACCGAGCTGGAATAAAAAATACTACTCAAATTGTGAATCAAGAAAAATTATTTACATTATTCCCTGATATTACTCTAACCTCATTAAACTCTTCTACTACTGTCAATATGTCAAGTTTGTCTAAAAATTCTACCTCTCGGTTTGAAGACGACAATTATACTCATAAATTAACGGATCCCGTTATGAACTACCTTATGAAAACCAGTCCCTTTATTTCGAAAAACCTAAACTCAAGTAAATCAATGCTCAAAACACAAAAAACTTTAACTCTTGAATTAAATTCAAATAAGCAAACTCTGCAAAGTAATACATTTGATACTCATCAGATGAAAGAATTTTCACCACATTTTACTCTATATGAAAGATTAGTGAATTTAATTAAAAAAGACACGACTCAAAAACTAAATCACAAGTTATTTACGTTTGCTAATCAAGATTATAAAAATAATACTTTTAATATTTACTCATCCTTTGATCAAAAAAAATATTCTTTAATTATTCCTTTAAATACTCAGTATAATACAACCCATCAAAGAAATAAAATAAAATGTAACCACAATAAAATTCATGTATAATAATGATTATTTAAATTTTAGCATACAAACTACTAAACCAAGCCTGTCAACAATTGAAAATTAAACTCAAATTTTGCGAAAATAATCCATTATTTATGCAAACATTTTGTTCAAATATTTGTTTAAAAGGTTGTTTAAAATTTTATAAATTAAAATTTTTAATAGAATGTAAAGATTTGAAAAAAAATTGCGAGAAATTATCTAAATATTGTCAATATCCAATTTATAAATCCTTATTATTCATTCATTGTAAAAAGACGTGTAATTTCTGCAATCAGGGTAGGTTTATTAAAAGTATAGTTATTATAATAACATAATTACAAATAGTATTGTAAAAATTTAAAAATAAATACATAATGAAAGATTTAGTATGCTATGAAGAAAAGGAAACCAAAATTGAAATAGAATTTAAGGGTCAAATGAAATTTCTCAATTGTACTGAAATTAAAAAAGAAAAATTATGTCAAATCAGTGTGAAAGTTTTAAAATTTTGTTGTCATTCGTGCTATTTTAAATATAAATTAAATTAAATATTTCATAAAGATACCTATTTTTCGCTTCAATGAATTTAACCCAAATCAGTTAATAAAAAATTAATATGAATCAAAACTGTCTAATCTTATTATTATGTATATTTCACAATATCGCATCTTTAGAAGTTGGATATGGAAATGTCATTCTCCGCAGGTTGATGTCAAGTGAAAAATTGGTATTTTTTTCGATTCAAACTTTTTATATTTAAAAATACAGTAAAAATGTAATTGAATTTTAAAATTTTATGATTCAAATCATAATGTACTAATTTTTAAATATAGATAAGTGGAGAAACAGGTTTGATTTTATTAATTTTAATTTATTACTATAACATTGTATGCATAATTTTTTTCAGAATGCGCAGATAACTATCTAGAATGCCCCAGGTATAAAAAAGATTGCAATACAGTCGGACAAGAAATATTGAAATCATTTTGCAAAAAAACGTGTGGTACGTGTCAAGGTACGACAACAACTGTTGAGCCAAGTAATAAATTTATAATTCTAATCCATTTAATTGTACTACATTATTGTATAGAACCAGAATACAATGAAATTTGCTTAAAACTAAAAGATGAAATGAAAATGTGTGAAACTCAACCAGAATTTATGAAAAAGGAATGTAAAAGTACTTGTCCAGGTAATTTTCATCGATAAAAAAAGAAAGAGGTCATATCTCTTAGTTTATAAAATTACATTAATATGAGTTACAAGTAAACTTTAATAACTATTTTGAGTCAATCTATATAAAGGATCGGCAATCCTTTGACTCCAGTGGGCCACTTTTTATATAAAAAAATTTAAAAATAAATAACATTATTATAACAAATAATTTTACATATTAAACTCAAATCGCTACCAAATTTATTCTGTGTGCTACTGGGGTGCGAATTTAAGTGTCGTTGGTTCGGCTCTATTAATAAATAATATTATTTTTTATTTTTTGCATAATTATGAGATTATTATATTAAAAAAAATTTGTTACCCAAGTGGATTAACTTGTATAAGATTTGGAAGAAATTACCAAATTTAAAAAATTCAGTTTAGATTAGTGCTTCTGATATGGGTAACTGGTCATCCAAAGGAATGAATTATAAATTTTTTGGATATTTCATTCTATCATCCAATTTAGTAAAATCTTATGAGAAAAAACAAAAATTTTACTAACCCTTACGGAAAATATCCAATTTTACCAAACTTTTAGATTAAAAATCCCTCTATCTCAACCTATAAGAAAAAACCTACTTTTACCAACCTTTAAGGAAAAAATCCTATTTTATCAACATTTTAAAGAAAAATTCCCTCTATCTCATCCCAAAAGAAAAAACTTAATTTTATCAACCTTTAAGGAAAGAATTCCCTTTTACCAATATTTTTTTGATAAATCTCATTTTATCAACATTTTAAAGCAAAAATCCCTCTATCTCACCCGAAAAGGAAAAACCTAATTTTACCAACCTTTAACTTAGGGTTCGCCATTCATACTAGAATCTAACATAAGTCTATATTATCCAATTGTTACCACCCTAACAAGCTCAAAATGTTATGATTTGATTACAATCCGTACATCATGATTCATCACTAGTAACATCTCACATTTTCAATATATTAACCGTTACAAACAAACAAGACAGAATAATTAGTACCAATACAAAAAAATCAATTTTAAGTAAATTTATAAAATTGAAAATTTTTGAAATCCCCGGGTGTGAGTTCTAGTTCATACACTTCATAGTTTAGTCAAAATATTTATATTTATAAATATAGTCGTATCTACCACATCGACTACAATAGGTACAACTCAGAAAACGACTGATTTTTCAACCACAGTTGGCCCTACAACGACCACAACTACTGCAAAGCCAACAACTACAACTACAGCAAATCCAACAACTACAACTACGACTACAACAACGACTACTGTAAAACCTACCACGACCCCAACGACTACAACAACCACTACTGTAAAACCTATAACGACCACAACCTCTACTGTAAAACCTACAACTTCAAATCCTACCACAATAAGTACAACTCAGAAAACGACTGATGTTTCAACCACCGTTGGCCCTACAACGACCACAACTACTGTAAACCCAACAACAACAACTTCAAACCCTATCACGTCAACTACTTCAAAACCGACGACTACAACAACGACTACTCTAAAACCTACAACTATAAGTAAAATGAATTCTTACAAAATTTAATTATTATTAAAATTATTATGTGAATTGCTAACTAATCAAAATATAGGTTCGTGTATAGACATTGTTGGGGAAGAATGCAAAAAACACATAAATGAATGTAATAATCCCGTATATAGTGTATTTTTGTTAAAACATTGCAAGAAAACATGTGGAAAATGTCAAATAGGTAAAATAAATAATAGAAAAAAATTGTCAAAATTATAATTAAATATTAGATTGCATTGAAAAAGTGGGTGTAAAACTGTTAGTTTTTCATAATAATGTGGACGTAGAAATGACATGTCAAGAGGCAAAATCCAACAATAAATGTAATGAACAAACGGTTAAACAAGTGTGCTGTAAAACGTGCAATACCTAAAAAAGAAAGTTGAAATATAAATTACTAACAAATGCATAATCCCATAAAAATATTAACTATTAAAAAAATAAAATTTTAATTGCACATGAGACACAAACTACTATATGAGATTAAAGGAACAAACCATTACCAAAAATAAAAAATATTTGGTTTCAAATTCAATCAGTTAATAATTACATAATAAAATATATTTTATTAAATTTGAGTCAATTCACAAAATATCATCATCATCGACAGAAGTTTCAAAAATACTTGATAGTTCACTTTCAATTTCTGTAAAAGACGTAATGATATCTTCAGAAAAATTGGTATCAGTTGTATCAACTAAATTTCAACAATATATTTTTAATGCATAAAAAATATAATGTAATTAGTAATTACGCAGCTCAACTTCCATGTTAGAAGAAAATGTAGCGACAGATTTAAAAAAAGGGTTAACATTTCGTTTTAAGTTATCATCATTTGAACAATGCTCTTCCAATGCTCGAGAAAAATTCAATCTTGCTAAATGATGTTTCCCTTGTCGTTTATAAATCTTAAAGAAATTACACATGCATAATTAATTGTAAAATTACCCTTCCCATCATAAAATAAATCATGGCTTCCTCTGGAATCATATCTTGCAAAATAAGCAATTCCACCATAGATTCCTAATTGAGTTTGAGGAAACAAATATTAAATAAAAATACTTTAAACTTTGATTTGTTAAACAAAATCATTGCTTTGTGGAAACGGCATAGAGGGTGTTTAGGGTACTTGGATATATATAAATCCATATGATCCAATGATTCATAGAGATGTCCCATATCACTTAAGAGCTAAAAATAAATTATTTATTTCTTGTTAAAAAAACCAGTCCGTATTGACATTGTAAAACAATATTGTTTGGGTTAATTGAAAGAGCAATATCTAGATAAAATTTTGATCTAGATATATTGCCATTTCTGTAAAACAAATGCGATAAACCGTACCTAAATAAATGTACAAAAATATTCCTCAAAACTTACCAGCTAATAAAATGACGAGGATTACATCTAATGGAATCGTAAAAATTGGTGATGGCAATCTCATCCTTGTTATTATTAAGATATTCACAGCCCAATATAGCATAAGATAAAAAATATTCAGGATTTATCTAAAATTATTAAAATTTAAATAAATGTATAAACCACAAATTACCTCAATAGCTCTTTTAAAATATTTAAATGATTCTGTACCAGATTTTGAAACACTGATGAAATTACCCATTATGCACCACGTCTGTTAATATTATAGATTTAATTTTTTTTAATCTAAAAAAGTAAAAGTTTTACCTCTGAAGCTCGTCTATAATTAGCCAAATAATAAGAAGATAATAAGGACAGTTTAGCTAAATCTTTAACATGCCATAAAGTCTGACTATAATAATCCATAAATAACACATAAGATTCTTCCAATTCTCTAGTATACTTGAATGCTTCAACTGACTAAAATTTAATAAGTAAAAATTGAATAAATTAACCTTATCATATTCTGATGAATGATAATAACACGTTCCGATTATGCCCTGGATCCATGGAGTATTAAATTGGTTAGGGTTTAATCTTTGAATTTTTTTGATAAATTTTTCAGTATCATATCTATAAAATTCATAAAAAGCATCAGCTATACACTTCATTATACTTAGAAACGACACTAAATAAAAATCATGTAAAATGAGAATACTACATACTTGTACTATTAGGTAAAAATTCAAATTCATTTTTTTTTAATTTTTTCGGTATGGTTTTAACAGATTTAACATAATCTTGAGGGGACCTATATTGGAAAATAATTATCAATTAAAAGAAAAACACTTTGTATAAGCATTTTGGTTTTTTTCAGACATGGCTGTATTAAAGGAATATATTAAATCTTTTTCTATTCTAAATTTTAATATAAAAATTCACCTCAGTAAACAAAACTCGACATTATCAGATTGAGATATAGATAAAGGATTTTTATTTTGATTTCTTTTTATTATATTTACAACCTAAGAATATCATGAGTTTAAAAATATAAAAAATTACTGGTAAACTTTCATCTATGGAAATTAATGAATTTGCATCAAATTGGGAAAGAATTTTAGTAACCATATATTTTGAATAAATTAACAAATCCTCGTTTAAAATGGTCTGATCGTCAAATATCTCCAAGCCTGGTTCAATACCTAAAAAAAATGTAAACAATATTTACTATTTATTTTAATTTTAACAAAATACCGTGTTGTAATAAATTATCAAAACTTGAAAAATTGTATTGATTCATGGATAATGAAAAAGCGTGATACATAATTGATGATTTTAAATCTCCAAATATTCTAAATAAAAGATAAAAATTAAATTATTAGATTAAAAGCTACTATTCTAAACAAGCATGGATTTTTTATTAATCAACCTGCATGGGGTTTTTAAAGTTTTTTTTGTTTTTTCTGAGTATACGTCAATTTGTAAAGTGTTTTTTGTAAATGATCACTTTTTAATAATATTTTTCTAGGGTTGTAAAATTAAGTTTTTTCTTTTGGGATCAGATAGACTCTATTTATCTGATAGAGGGATTTTTTCCTTAAGGGTTGGTAAAATTAAATTTTTTCTCATAAGATTTTACTAAATCATGTGAAATTTAAAAAGTTGTAAATATACAAAAATTTGCAATTGAAGAGATTTAATAAGAAATTATAAAGGTCACCATGGTAAAAAAACTTTGGGCCTCTTAAAATTTTAAAAAAATGATTAACAAACGCGTATATTTTCCCTAAAAGTCGAGCTACAAATGACACTTCTTTTCCATATATGGCATATAAATCATCCAAACTGATACTATCACATTCCATTGTATTGAATGCAAAAAATTGAGCTTCTCTGTATCTAAGACAAAAAATATATATAAAATTTTACAAAATGGCATTACTTTTTTAAATCAAAACAAACTTGAATACACATTATTCTAGATTTAGTGCATAATTGGTTGTTCCTGAATTTACACAAAAAATTATAAGTGCGTAGTGTACTTCTCGATCTGTACAAACTTTTCGCTAAAAGGTATATGGTTTCAGGGTTTTTAACTAAATTAAAAAATAAAAAATTTTAGTGTAAATATCAAATAAAATCATTCTCATAGGACTTCATCTATATACCCATCTTATTTTGTTAACATATTTATATATTTTTATCATTTTTATTAAAAAATTTTTAGTTCAAGGCAAAAAAAGTTTATCGTCCCATTTACTACACCCAAAAAAGTAGGTAAATTAAATTTTAAATTAAAAATTTTAAGAAAATTCATGAACATAAAAGTATAATCTAGCTTATTTGAAAAAATTTAGAAACTTTATTTTTCAATTTAAAAAAATAAAATATCCCGATACTCCCTGTTTGGAAAAGCTGGTTTAATCTATACCAGAATAATTATTAGTCATTAAATTAAAAGTTTGAATCATTTTTATAGGTTCCTTTTTTAAATAATAAAAAATACTTTGAGCGTGTAATCTTTCCGATAGAAAAATGGCATCGTCCAAATTATTATAAGTTAAACAATCTTTAATAGCAACCTAAAATTATGTTACTCAAAAACCAAGAAAATATTACCTTTATACGTTCATAATCAATCATAATTAAAAATGTCAGCTTAGATTGAAAAAATACTCAAAGGTAAAACATAATGGAATTTGCGCGGTAAAATTACCATTGTGATAAATAAACTTTAAATTGATATAAATAGTTTATTGTGTAAATGAAATTACAATGTTAAAAATTTAAATTATGGCAAGTGTAATTATAAGGGCATTATTGAGAACCAGAAATCTCGTTGCAGCAACAGCAGTTGGTTCAGGTTATGTTATCAAACAAAAGCTTGAAAATATACAAGCATGGTACAACAACCAGATTGATGGCGTTACATGGCTTGAGAAACCTTCAAAATACATTTCGTCCATTTATAATAGTTCTCAGGACCGATATAAACACTTTAAAGATTATACGTCACACAAATTAATTCCAATTAAATCTTACTTTACCGAATTAGACCAGGAAGATTATTCCAACAATGACGCGGACCAAAAATTAAGTGTAAATATAAATAACCTTGTCGATGAAATTAAAAGATTAAAGGTTGAAATATCCACAATAAATTTTAAATATAAAGAAGAAACGGAGAAATTAAAGGATGAATACAGTTTAACTCGACAAGAATTACTTCGCACTAAAATGAGATACAAAGACAGAAAAAATACTAAAACACGTTTTAAGAAACCTTTAATTGATTTGTACTCTGAATTACTCGATGAATTAAATGATTATGCAAAATCTTATGCTACCCATGATTCAAACGATAAAAACTCAATGACATTGTTATTAGACCGTATGCCCAGGGTCGTCGTAGCCGGAGATCAAAGTTCAGGTAAAACTAGTGTCTTGGAAATGTTGGCTCAAGCCAGAATTTTTCCTAGGGGGGGAGGTGAAATGATGACGAGATGCCCGGTACAAGTGACATTGAGTGAAGGACCATACCATATTGCTCGATTTCCAGATGATGACAGGGAATATGATTTAACCAACGAAAATGATACCAAGGATCTCCGAAATACCATTAAACTTAAAATGACCAATTTGATTGGAAAAAACGAAACTGTTAGCCAACATCCCGTATCTCTCAGTGTGAGTGGTCCAGAGTTGCACAGAATGGTACTGGTCGACTTACCAGGGGTTATTAGTACTGTCACTCAGGATATTGCAAAAGATACGCCTCAACAGATTAAATCCATTTATCGTAAATACCTTTCTAATCCAAATGCAATCATTTTGTATGTTCAGGATGGTTCAATAGATGCTGAACGCACTAATGCTACAGATCATGTTATGCAAGCTGACCCACAAGGTAAAAGAACCATATGCGTATTGACCAAAGTTGATGAAGCTGAGAGGCAAATGATTGATCGAACAAGAATTTTTCGTATTCTCAACGGGACTTTGCGTAATTTTTTATATTTTATACAAAGCCATGTCAATTTATTTTGGTTATTTACCTGGTCTATATTATTTCTAATTTGCGCCATTTTTTTATTAATTACTATAATATATAATTATAATATTTTAGTGTGCGTTATTTTTGTTTATTATGTTGAAAATTAAAAAATGTCATGGATTGCGCCATTTTTAAAAATTTATAGTTTTAACGACACCTTTTTTGATTTAAATTAAAAAACTCGTTTTAATTTTATTTTATGGGTCTACAATTTATATAACAATATTTATCACAGTAAACTTACTTATTCGAATCCTATTATGTTGCATTTGATTGTTTTTTTAACTGTTAAAATGTAAAATTTATTATTTATTTAGTTCCTCTCAAAGCATTAGGTTATTATGCAGTAGTAACTGGTCGAGGAAACCAACAGGATACCATTTCTGAAATACAACAGTATGAAGAATCATTTTTCCGGAAATGCTCACTAATGAACTCAGATAAAAACGATCCCAAATTTAAAAAAACGAAAGAATCTAGTAAGTTTTATTCGTATATATCTGACTAGTTCACAATATCACCAATGGTAAGTGATTAATTTTTGTTCGAAACTGAAAAAAATTATTGTATAGTCAACAACCATTATTCATATAATCTAAAATGATTTGGCACATAATTTGTGAAACATTTTTGTTCTCGATCCCAAATGGCTTGAACTTTGGTATATATCTAATTTATAGACGTTCCTATCAATATGGCAGATTTGTATACTAGAACTGGTACTCCAAATTTAAGCAAGGCTGTTAGTAGCCGATTTTGGAAAATTGTGGAGGATTCTGTTGAAGAACAAGCGGAAGTTTTTCGTGCTTTATCTTACAATTTAAATATACAATGGAAAAATACATATGGTAGCAGTGAAAGAAAACTAAATAGATTTGAATTATTTGATTTGGTATATTCTTAATTCTAGGGTAGCAATCCGCTTATGTTTTCAATTTTAATATTTTTGTATTCTTTCTCCGTAAAGAAAAAGTTTGTATTAACTTCATTTTTGTATTCCGTTATTGTACTAATCTTCTCTACATTGGAAATTGTAGAGTCAATTAGATAATTCATTGCTTTATGTAAAGCTCTATTCTCACTATGTGTGAGTTTGTTAAAATCTATGGTCTTACTTGCAGCCATTAGATTAATAGTAAATAAATTATAAATTGAAATTTAATCTATTTATAATTTTTTAATAAATTCTTTTTATTTTAATTCGTTAATCGTTTATTTGATTTTTAACAGGTGGAGGCATAAACCAAAGGGGTTTTCTTTCACCGATGCGCTCCATCTGTGGCATGAGATCATTTTGTAGCATTTTCAAGTACACCTCGCCGGTCACTGTATTGTTGAAAAAGAATGGGTCCAAAACATGACTCCTCCAAAATTCGCACCACATTAGCACTTTTGGACATGAGTGCTCTTTAGTAGGATCCATCCAATGCGGGTTTTCGCGCGAATAATAACGCCTTTAAATTTACTTATAAAACATGGTAATTTGACATTACCGGCTTGAATGCCCGCTAATATTCACACTACTTTTAAATCACAGATAAATGGCCAATTAAATACTTCGCAATGGATTAAATCTAACATCAACTTTATATTACTATAATTTTTAACACAATTTATTGAATATGCAAAAACCAACGATGTTGATCATCATGTTTGGTTGTTTACTTTGCACCTTTAAATTTAATTCTACCTCGTTTACTTATTATTTTATAGATGTTTGAAGTTCTTATAATTTTATAAAAATGATGATTTTTCATTATTACTCGTTATTCTCTTCCTCTCCGAAATTTACTTTTAACGTATTACCATTGTTAGCATATAGTCATCAATATTCACAAACACTAGTCTATACACGGTCCTTGCTACATGAGCAATTAAATTCCCATTATTGGCGTGTTCGTCGTGGATAGTACGAAATTTCAATATCTTTACATAACTCGAATTGTAGAAACTTTAGATTCTGCAAATTAAAATTTCAATATCCATAGATAGAATAGAATAAATATGAAAATCAAATTGATGAAAATTATAAATACACCTTCTCTGGAAAATTTCAGGGGTCATCCCTTAGACTATATAACTATATAATTCTCCACTTTAACCTCACCCGTCACCTTTAATTCATCAATGGTTATATTCAAATTACTAATTTTTTCTTCAAACTGATCCATTGCTTACGTGCTTTTCTTGAATTGTGCAAAATCTGAGGAAACGGTCGTATTGTAACATAACGAAAAACTGGTTTAATCGTTGTATGAAGACAGCTGACATATTTCCAACAAATGAGCAGCAATTATTATTTGCTCTCAAAGTGTTGAAAACTTTAACATCCCCAGTAACTTTATTTCTGTTGAGAGATAGGCGTTTACATATATTCAGTTGGTGGCTAAGGTCTCCGGTTCGCATCTCAGCAAGTGCCTGGATAGAGATGGTCGAATACACTAGATGAGACGAATAGTCCGTAAATAACTCATTCGTATCCATTATATTTTGAATAATACTAGCTCTATCAGCATAGATGGTAGATCTGAATCTAATTTCATTAGTATTTATTTTTTGTGTATGTTCATCCAACTGATAAACTCCAGCATGCTGATGCAAATGCTCGAGCCTGTCAGAGGTTAAGAATTGTAAAATGTCGATGGTTTTAAGTTCACCTAAATGTTTTATTATTTCAAGCGTCTTTGAAAGGTTTTCAGTTTTATAATCATTTATTTTTGATCACTGAGCAGAATTGTTGTAAGCTCCAATGTTGTTAACTATGTCATTTATCTTTATGTTACCTTGTTCTCTATGTCCCTGTGGTCCATTTTTGTTGAGTGCGTGTGCAGCCTTGTTTTTCTTTTTCCCCGATAACAACCTTACTGTTTCACTCTGAACGTTGTTTGTAGTGGAGGTACAAAATTTAACATTTTGTAAAGATTTCTCATTAATAGACTCGACACTATGTACAACTTTATCATTGTTGTTACATTAGTTAAGTTAATTACATAGTGTGTAACTTTAGCTAGTGTGTAATTAACATTATATTATTGCAGATTTGCCATGATATATGCTTAATATGGAAAATTATCCATAACATACTAATTATAATATATATAATGATATATAACAATATAATACTGTAATTTAAAATTAATATGTGGAAAACATTCCACAAAGCATCTCTGATATTTAAAGTATACTTCAATGCATTTATCAGTCCCATATGCACAACTTCGCACTTTATATTTGTCTCCAAAACCACATTCAACATCACAGTTACTCCAATCATTCCATGGCCTCCAACCTGTATATATAATTTTATTAATAATTATATGTACATTGTACAATGTATAAAGCGATAATTGGAATCGCATCGAACACGTCGATAAAGTTAGTGTACCAATTAATTACGTATTGATACCCGTTCCAAAGATATCTATATTCATTTATTGCCTCCGTCCTATTTTTTGCATATTTTATCTTGAAATCAATGTCACAGTGTGTCATCGAGTTTGGCAGCAATTTCACCAAATTCAACACGAAATTTTTATTCATTAATTTTTGTAGGTTCGTTCTGGTAGTTCCAATTGATAGAAATTTTCGAAACGTATCTTCGGGATCAAATCGAAATATTGTTGTTCACAACTGTCTAGGTCAAACGTTACTTGCGAGCGTAATAGAGGTATTACTCTCATATAATTGTGCAATAATATTTTTCGACATAAACAGCTTGAGAATTGTCGTAAAGCTTTTTTACTGTTAAACCTTACGATCATCTTTGGTTCGCGCGCTTTGATTTCCGTAGAAAAGTACGGCGGGTCTATTCCATAACCGATTACGTAATTCTGTGTATTATTAGTTTTGATAATACGTTGGTTATCAAAACCGAGGCGTGGGTATTATTTTGTGAGTTGGAGTGCAGTCTTGCCATACAAATACTCTTTGATATAGTATAAATACTAAAAACTGTATTTGTATGGTTGCTATTATGACTGAGTATAACACTCTCAACCCATCTACGATTATTCCTGATACTACAGAACATGCTAATTGCATTACACCGAATATGATCCTTCTTAAAGGAAACAACGCAAAAATAACGGTTCTTACGTATATAAATTCAACATAACTACGTGTTACGCCGAATAATACTTACGTCCATCCTATCAGCGTCTGCGTAATGCCCGTCATTTTTTGAAAAAAGGAAAAAGAAAATTATAGATGAAATAAAATTTTGCGCCAGTCTGCGCATAACTCCTATTACATGCATGCTGAGCTAATATTATTTGTAACAAATTGCAAATAATAAAGGATATGTAAAATCCTTAAGAAATAAGATATAAAAATATAGAAAATAATCAAAAGTAAAAAAAAATCTTCAAGAGACTGAGTTACAATTAATTACAATGTTGATTGAAATAATCTTATTAACTCGTCTATTTCTTCTTGAAAATAGATATTATTTGACCACTTTATTAGTATAATATAAAATATAATGTAAATACTAAGAAAAATAAATCAATGAATGTTAGTATATGATTAAGATAAATCAAAATTTCAAAATGGAAACAAGTTGTCCAGAATTTGTTCGGCAATGGAATCTCCCATTCAGGATAGTTTTCTATGCTATTAGAACTTTTAAATAAGGAATGCACAATATCATAAATGTCATCTGGAAATTTCGTGTATATGATAAGGTTTATTGAAAGTGATTTTAAGCAGAGGTTAAGAAGATGTGATCTGATTTCTTGGAAATCTTTGGTGCAATGTATTAATAAATCGGGTTGTTTCAATTTCTCAAAATCAGAAGAAGCTTTATCCATGTTTGTAACGATTTTAAAGTAGTACATTATTGTATCCAGAAATGGATAAATTATCACTGTCTAAATTAAGAGTGTTTTCAATGATATTATAGTGGTGTTCTAAGATCGGGTAACCTAAGTCACCTAAAACAGTTATGAAGGTAGTGAATTGTTTGGCTATTGATGACAATTTGGAACTAAAAGTATCGCGATACTTACTTATGGTGTTCATAATCTTGTGACAAGTATTCCATGTTTCTTCCAAAAAAGATAATTGATTTTTATAAATTAGATAAGTAGGGCCGTTATGATCAAGTTTGAGGTCCATGAAACGAGGATTTAGAGGAAGAGAGGGACAGCATGAGTAATTAATAAAAATTCAAATAATAAACATTATATGAGTTTGATCCCTAATAATATATTTCTCCCTCCTGGCTAAAAATCCTAGATCCGCCACTAGACAGTAGCTGGATTCGACGTTACTGAAATGTTGATTAACATCACATCAACCTATAATTTCTTTACAACCCTGATTTAAAATATCAATTGATTTTATATTAAGTTATTATTATCTAAATTTTAATTTTAGACCAGAAACAAAATATTGGACGATTTGGCAAAATTGAGTGATTTAAGCGATGCATTTTGGGATAACAGCATTAAAAATAAACTAAAAGAAAAAATCTCTGCCCCAATATTAAATAACATTTACCTCCCAATCGTAACAAAAAATAGAATAAGACAAGATTTGAATTTGGACAGTATCGAAAATTTCCATGGAAAATTTAGCACCGACATTAATATAGCCTTAAAAACATGGATTGAAAAAGAGTTAGCTAGTACCTGTATTTCAGTTGGAAAATCAGTGTTAGAAGATGCACTACTAAATAAATTTAATGAAAATAAAACTGAACACCCATATCACCGAGAAATTAATAACACTAAAAAGAAAATTATAGATGAAACGGTACAGAATTTTGTTTGGGATAATAAAGCGTTATCTATTCTTAAATTTCATTTACACAGTGTAATAAACGAACAACGTAAAATGAGTTTGGACGAATGGAACCGAGCAGGATATTTAATGTCTGACTTCATCCTAGACAATTCACGCACCGTCAATATGGAAATTGATAAACTGATTGGAATCAACCCTTGGTCCGCAATTTTTAAAAGAAAACCTTCTGAAATTAATTATATTTTTGACGAAATAAAAACATTTCTTCCTGGAAATGGAATCAATATAGACAATGAAAGCCTGTCAGTTTTGCGTAAACAATGTAATTTAGAAGGTTACTCTATCCACGATGACGTCATTAAGAAATGTTGGAACCTTGCATATAAAAAATGGTTTTGGGAGCGTTCTTTGAATCTTTGTAGTTATTGTAGAAAAGGTTTTTATTTTTACCAACACGATATCAACAAATATGAAACTGTGCGTGAAAATTCAACAAAATTTGAACTTAGTTGTGACGAAATTGAGATTTTTGATAAAATTGATTCTCTAGTCACCACCGGCTCAAGATTAGTCAAACAACAATTGGTCAATGCAGAGTTGAATAGAATACAAAGGCTAGTGGAAGATAATCTTACTCAAATTGAACAGGTACCAGATACTTTGGGTAATTTATTTGACGGAGAACGTTTAAGACTATCTGAAAAAATTCACCGAGTTTACGATATTCGGGTTTTACTTGATGAAATGGTTCAATCTCTCTCTAACAAAAATTAAGGAATGTACAGAAAATTTATTAAATATATCATGTGTATTGATTTATAACAAATTAAATATTTAACAATTTTCACGAATCTTACAGTATGGTTAAACTCACAAATTCCATTCAAAGTATATTTGTACTGATACAATTCTATTTCTGGGTCACGTTTTTAGTTTAATAACTCATTTGCATTGCCATTGTTTAGTAAATAAATTGAAATTAACAAAAGTATATTCCTTACAATGGATCGCAATAAACATAACAAATTGGACAATTATAGAATCAAAAGTGGTGAAGGAAAATTCGGCATTTGTTTAAGTTTAAATTTAGCCAGTTTACAAATGAATAGTCAGTCAAAAACTGAAGGTTTGAAAGTATTTCCTTCATGGTTTAGTCTCGATAGTAGTGATGTAGCGTATATTTTGAAAGACTCAAATATTAGCGTAACATTTTTTTATCACAATTTTATTTTTATAGGCTGATAGACCCGATACTCAAAGATCATATTACAAACGTCATGATCAAGTTTACCAGTATTTAAAAAAATCTACGCAAACAGATTGTATGAGTTTACAAGATCGATTAGGGCGTCCCACTAGATCGGCGTAATTTTTGTAATCATATATGATAATTTTATTCAAATTCCTCTAAATTTAGCATTTATTTCAAGATAAATGTTTACAATATGTATGATAAAAATTAACTTTTAACCAACCTTTTGACTATTACCAAATTAATTAATAATTTTATTTTATAAATTTCCATCCAAAATTTGTAAAGACTTAAGCAAATTAAAAAAAATACAGACTCGTTTATAATCATAGATTTTAAATTAATTTTATTTACAATTAAATAAAAATCTAGCCTTCTGAGGTACGAAAAAAACAAAAAAACATTTATTAGACCAAAAACAGCACAAACACGATTATGTAGTGAATCATGTAATATTACATTTAAATTTGATTATTATTTATAAAAATATCAAAACAAAAAATAAATGGAATAAACTAATATTTCATACAAAATAGACGGGTACCTTTAATTTTGTTATTTTTGATATAATTTAATTTATAATAAAAGGATTTCTTTTTTTAAAACATAAAATAAATAACCCTAACATAATAATATTTAAACCAATTTCAGTTTACTCCAATATAATCAACAGAAACCATTACATTAAAGACACCTATGAAAACTTGAAAAAGTAAAAAACATTTGATTCTCGAAAAATTTAAATTTTAGAAATTCTGCCCACATCATGAGTGACGGTGAAAGTTTATACGCTTATTCGATAGGCTCCCGTTACAACTGGTACTATTAAATAACTTTATAATGAATTTAATAATTTAGGAATAACGTAGTCGATAAAAGAAGTCTCGATTCAAATGGAATTTACATTCCAAGAAAACACCCTGAAAAATCCTTCACAACGAAAAAATCTAGTACATCACCAAACCAACGTAATTCACCGAAAAGACCAAATCGTCCGAAAACGTCATATCGTAGATCTCGTAATATTGCAAAAAGTATATCAAGTTCAAATACAGAATTTTCTCTGTCAAATATTGAAGTTTGCGATTTTGACGATAAAGAGTCTTTTTAAAGGGTCAGTGTTGGCCAATGTTGGTATTTTAGCATAGTTTAATTAAACTGTTTAGAAATTTATTGTATAATGTACATTGTACACCTTTTAATCTTTATTATCTTTCAGTTTAGCATAATCTTGGTCAAAATATTCAACCCGCCATGACGGGAGATTTGCAACTAGCATGTCTATATCTTTTACATTTTTAAAATAACGTAATTTTTCTTCTTTGTCTCTCATATTCAACAAATCTAGTATTATTTTTTCCTTGGATTGGTTCATCTTTTCATATTCAATACTCTTGTGTAAAGCAATTATTCTATCGCTTTCAGCTGACTTTATAAAATCAGAGTGACTTTCAATTAAATTATCCAAGTTGCATTCATAGTTTTTGTATAGATATTGTAATAAATTGGAAATGTTGGAGTTTTTTTCATCTATGCAATTTTTTTTTTTCAAATTGTTCATAATTTTCTAATTTAAAATTAATTGGGTTAAACTTTAATTATATGTCACAATAAAATGTAATGTGTAATTAAGGATTTTTTAAAATTTTAATTCCGACATGTCCATTGTCATTTATTAAAAAATGAATTTTATTTTATTTTTTCAAAATTAAATTTTCTAAAATTCTAAAATTTTTTCAGTTTTGTGTTATTATTTCAAGATAAGATTAAAAACCCACATAATTTTTTGTAATGTTTACAGGAACGTGAACCTGGTTCATGGGCATAAAAACTTTTGAGATTCTTGGGATGTGATTAGACCACAAAAAAGTTTATTTTCATTCTTTTAAGATTTAGAATATGATGTATTTGAATATTAAATGAAATTAAAGCATTTAGAAATTATACAACTAAGTATACAATTATATCACATACATACAGTATTGTAAGTATACATTCTAAGTATACAACTATTCGATAAAACTAAAACCGAGCACACCTACACAAAACCTTATGATCATAAATCCAATGGATCGGTGGAACGCATGCAACGTACATTGCGAGATCTTATACGTACAAATTGTAATGAATCCTGTGATAACTGGGATGAAAAACTTCCATGGTTTTTAATGAAAATCAGAAATTTATCCACATCAAAAACAAATGAGTCTCCAGCAATGATACTACTACCTAAAAATCTCGACTTACCCATTCCAAATTTAAACAAAATTGCATATAATGTGATGCTTCAGCTGAGATACATGCAAACAATTATCGAAAACGTATGAAAAAATATTACGACAAAAAAGTGCCAAAGTAAGAATCTTACCACTCAAGAAATTATAGAAAAAATATGCCAATTTTATCAAAAAACCAAAAACCTTACATCCATAAACATAAAGGTCAAGGATTTCTACCGCCAACAATACCGCTCTAGGGAAAACCGTTTGCCCAAACGATTTGACGACTTCGTCGTTTTTGAAGGGAAGAAGTAGCGTAGTAACCATTATAACTATAGTTTATTTAATTAATACATTGAATCCAGACATTTGCAAACATCAATTTAAATTCAAAAGAACGACACAAAAATTATTTACAATAATTCCTGTAGTATTCTATTAAAATAGTTTAAACTCAACTTATTTTACTATTATTTTTTAAGGATTCACAATAAAGGAAAAAAATGGTAAACCTTTGCTTATAACAAAATTGATCGCCTTAAAAAGTTTCAATTGTTGAAAGTTTCATTTCCTTATCGTTCAGCCTACATCTCAGATTGAGATTTTGAAAGATTTGAAGATTTAAAAACACAAACTCAAAAATGTATGCAATTTAAAATATTACACATTTTATTGATTTTTCCCAATCATAATAAAAAATTCCATGATATGATGTTTATTTAAATTATGTTGAAAACATAATTTTACTAAATTTTTTAAAAAATGTCATGTGAAAATTGATATATTTGCTTTTTGACATCCATTCTCTGGAGCGATATTCATTTCAGCGATACATCTTCGATTTTATTAATTTATCACATCATTGATTTTTCACGACATTTTGTAGGTTTCTTTATTATATTTTTATTATCTTATACATAATTTTGGTCCCAAAATATCTTCAAAATTATTATAAATTGGGTAAAAAAATAATATTCCCTTTAAAACCCTATTAAATTTGGTCCCAAAATTGTCTTCAAAATCTTTAAAAAGTGGGTAAAAAAACTTTCTTAAAAGACCCTACAAAATTATTTTCAAAATCTTTTAAAATTGGGAAAAAACAATATTATTCCCTTTAATACCCTATAAAATTTTGTTTCAAAATTTTAAAAAATTGTGTAAAAATAATGATATTCCCTTAAAAACTCAATAAAAACTTTGATCCCAAAATTGTCTTAAAATCTTTAAAAATTGGGTGAAAAAAACTTAACTTAAAAACACTACAAAATGTACGTTTTGTCCTTGACAAAACCTCAAAAATATTGTCAAAAAATAAATATTATGATGAATTAACAAAATCGATGATTATGTATCGCTCAACTGAATGTCGCCTTACTTTTTTAAGTTGCAGGGGTGAAGCTAAATAAAATTGTACCAATATGCGGGCTAACGTAATTAATAATTTTTTATAAAACTTATTAAAATATTAATATGGAAACTACTACTATTATTTATGAATATTTTACCTCAAATTTATCCAACAATGACTGCTTTTCATCATGAAGCAAAAATGGCAAACAGTCTTCATATACTAATTCTCCTTTACTTTTACCTAGTGTCGGGTCAGTTTCGACAGATTTAAACGCAGTGATAGTTTTAGTGAAACAATTTAACTAAATAATGTAAAAAAAAAATTAAATTATTATTAAATTGACTTAAAACTTTAGTTAAAAATACGTTGAAAAATTATTTTAAAATTCAAGATTCATTTTTTAAAACTTGGAAAATGTCACATGCTTTATTTCCTGATTGGTTCAATTAAAAAAAATTTGAGGTACAGGTTAGAAAAATTTGCAAATCAAAAAAATTACCGAATGAACGTCTATACAAGTTGCATCATTTTCAATTTCCTGTAAAAAACTAATAGCTTGTTCAAATTGTTCATTCAAGGAAAGTCCTAATAAACGTAAGGATGAATAGGCATTGTCGTAAACTTGCGATTTTTCGTTTACATCAATTAAAAATTTGCATTTTTTATCAGTCAGTTCCAACAAACATTTTCCAATAATAGAATCATCTTTATCAAGATCGAAAAAATTGTCAAAATAATGATTATTAATATATCCAATTCTATAATATGCAATCTAGTCAATATAAATAAAATTGTTCTAGTAATTAACTAATACCGATTCCTCAATATCATCATCCTAAAAATTTAAATTTTAAAGGTGTGTTATAAAGAATACATCATCTAATTCATCTTTGGATTCCAAAACTACAGACTCATTTTCGGATTCTTGAAGGTTGAATGATTTTTCAATTGCACAAATCATCGACATTGATGATATTTGTTTGTTTAAAAATAAATCATCTTGAAATAACAATCTTTTTATGACATAAAAAGCGTCTACATTTAAATTTTAATTTGGTAAAAGTTAAGATATTTTATATTTAATTGTCAAAAAATAACCACACAAATAAAATTATCGACTCATGATATACGGGCCAACGTGACCCGGTCAATGATCATCATTGAGTCGTCAGAATCTAATATTTTTTATTGTAAAGTGATTGAGGGGTTATTTACATTTGATAATTATATTCATAGTTTCTTGGACAATTTCTTGTTTTATAACAATTTGTATAAAGGGAGACCTATCCGTTTAATCTGACTCAGAGTCTCAACAAAATGCCCTTTCCATTTTCACGACCCTGCTGAAATATCATCATTTCCAACTTTGATGTACTTTATATTAATTACGCTAAACATTACTACAAAAATCTTTTGTATCGATATATTGTTGTAATAAAATTAGCGCGAAATGTTTGGTTAAAAATACTCCATATGTTTTCTAAAATACATGTAAATATATTAACTTTTTAATTTTAAAATAAAAATGTTAAATATTAAATATACGGGGTTATCAATAATTTCGTTCAATAAATCTATATTATTGGTTTCGTAAACATTACGTAAAATTGAATAGTCAAAATAATCAGGGGTAAAAATGCTAGCATTTACTTTTCTAAATCTAAATTAATTTTAATAAATAAATAAGTCTCATAACTTTTGTAATACGTCTTTAAAGAACATGCTCATGTCGTGGTGACTATCTTTTAATTTAGAAGAAATCTAAAGAACCAATGTAAATTATTTCAACTGATTTCAAAAGAATAAATGTAAAATTTACTATAAATTATATATTATATCAAGTTGCTCCAAAAAGTTATAGAGGGTCTCATAATCAGCCAAATTTTTTTTATTTAAATTTAAAACTTTTAAAAAATTATATATAAATCTAATAATAAACATATAAATATTTAATAAATATATAATAAACCAAACTAATGTATGCCATATTAATTGAATGTTTTTTGTTTAATTTTGCAATAACTTTTTCACTTAACATATCTAAATTGAAATTTTACAATGTACATTAGGGTTTGACATTCAGTGCCGATTTGGTTCTATGGATAAATTTTTGAAAAAATTAAGAAACAATTGACAAAATATAGAAAATTTTATAGAACTAAAAATATATCATTTTTTATATTGAATTATAATTATTAATTATTATTATGGAGACATTTAAAAAAATATGTATGAATTTTTGGTTTGGCGATTCTAAAAAAGGTTGAGAACCACTGATCGATACTAATACAAAAAAAATCATATTACAAATGTAATTATATACATCATATACCTAAATTATAATGATCCACTGAATCGTTAAAAGATTTCCAATTGTCTTCTAAAAATCATTAAACAACTATAAAACAGAATATTCTTAAATTCACCCAATTTTACTAAAAATCAAAATTTACAAACTCTTAAGGGAAAAATAAAATTTTATCAAACTTAAAAGGAAAATTCCATTTTTACAATTCTTATGGGAAAAATCCTTTAAAATTAAATTGTTCTTTGGATTTTCGTTACAAACTTGAAAAATTTTATTTTTTAAAGTGGAATATCTTTAATCTTCTATGGAATAGTTTATGTAATTATATATTTATACTAGCTTGGCAGTTCTGTACTACGTACAAACAGCACCTAGCTCTGCCGAGGGCACTCTTTTATTATACCAAAAAAATAAATACACGTTGAAAATCTAATTTAAAAATCCTACTATTAACTATTATCAATCCTTTAAAGGAGTGGTTCCCAAATTTGTTTCAGGTGAAACCGTCATATCACATTATTTTTTACTTTAAAGTAAATTATTCCATCTTAATTTTTTTGTTAACATTTGCGTAAAGCATTTTCAAAACAATTAATATCGCATTTTTTTAATTTATTAGACAGAATGTGTGTATAATATGAAAATAAAGTAAAAACAGTCCAATCCTAAAAATTGTCATAAATAGCATAAATTCCAACAAAATAAAATTATACTGTAATAAAATATGAATACTAAAATGCTTTTTTCACCGTGAAGTCGTCACTTATTCGGATTGAAATTTTTTATGTGTGTTAACATGATACAAGTCTACCACCTGTAAATTTAGCAAATTTTGGCCCTGAAGATATTTTTTTAAATTTAAATTTATGATAATGTTTATGATTTTAAAATTTGCATCATGGGTTTTGATAAAAATTGTTGGATTTTAGTAAAAATGGTTGGGTTTAGGTAAAAAGGGTTGAATTTTAGTAAAAATTGTGGATTTTAGTAAAAATAGTTGTGTTTTGATAAAAAGGGTTGGATTTTAGTAAAAATGGTTAGATTTAAGTAGACGCCATTATAAAAACAAAAAATCTATATATAAAAATTAAATATGCAACTTAAATTACCACATAAATATTTCGTATTTAAATTTCTGCATTTCTGAACTAAAAAAATAAGAAGCCATTAATAATATAATTATATTATTACCGAAACCACAATTCAAATATTTCCACGATTTCAACAAATTTAAATGCCTCATAGCCTGATATTGCTTTACACTAAAAATAAACTTGTAAAATGAAAAATAAAGTTGTTTAAAATTTAAAATTTGATTTCATCGATAAAACTATTTAAGGAAAGAATGGTTAAAAAATCATTAACAGACTACTTAGTAAAACAACCTAGTAAATTTGATTTGATATTTAAAGATGAATGCGTATTTAGCGCCACTTCACCGGTAAATTCATAAATTGTGTTTAAATTGTTACAATTTATAGTATATTTTAGTACTATTAGGTTAATTGTTGGTTAGATGAGTTTTACTCCTTAATTTTTGGTTAAAATGTATTATTCTGTTGTCTTTTGGTAATAAATTATTAGGTTTTCTTCAGTGTACTGCTTTCAAATGGTTTGTTTGTATAGGTATTTAAATGATACTGTTTTTTTCTTGTATGGTTTAATTAAGAGAAGTTTCTTCTTTGGGTTTGGTTGAATTACTTTTTATTTAGTCTTGGTAAAATTTAATTATTCATATTGGGTCTAGCTTTATGTTAGTAATACAGATTAATAGATATTATTAACATATAGAAACATTTTATAACATTATTAATAGGAACATGAAAATGGAATTTACATATGTATGAACAATTTTATTGGAATGAGCCGTCAATTTATGGAACCGTATTGTAAAGCGACCCAAAAGTGTATATTTTTACAATACAAAATCGTCAAAACTAAAAAGGTTATTAAAATTTATCTTGAATCATATACTAAATACATAATTTGTATAATCGGAATGCTTAATTGATTAGTTTTGATAATTCGATGCGTTTTTGGTTTGGCTTAGAGATTCGCAAAGTTTTTTTTAGCCCGGACGGGCAGTTTCACATTATTTTTTTTTGCGAAACGCTTTGAATGTAATTGCTTACAAAAAATACATGTATTATTATTGAATTACAATGTATTTTATATCGTATTAGTGTCTAAATTTTTCATATTTTTTTTGCGACCGGTAGTCGCACTTGAACCAACACTTGCGACCGCTGGTTTACATAATTTTGCTATTTACTTTTTTGATTATCAATATTTAGGATTTAACAAATAAGGAACCCACTAAATTGGCTATAGGTTTGTTAATTTTATTATATTTATTATTTATGTTTTTAGGTGTGGATGGAGGGTTCACTGATATTTATGATGTTGTCGAAAAGTACAATATTTACATTTATCCTGATTCAGAGGAATATGATTTAATTGCAGATGCAGAATTGTTGAATAAAGAGGTTAGGGCTCGAATATATTTTGGTTTTGGAATGCCTTGTGTATTTTATTACGTGTGGAATTAAAATTTAAGCTTAAAATTCGATAATTTTTACGAGGGATCATCATTTCAATAATTACTTTTCTTTAATATTTTGTAAATTTATTAGATAAATAAAATATATAAAGTATTTGTCTAAAATACTGTAAAATGATTTTATTATTATGTAGCACATTTATACTAGTGAATTGTGCAATATAACGACAAATTAACAAAAAATTTTATTTGAGGGTACGTAGAAAGTATTTTTTGATGGGTACTCGATATTACAAACTATGTAGAAACGGCTGAGTTATATTATATATATTATTATGAGTGAATGACGTTAATTTTTAGATTACTGACAGTGCTAATATATTGATTAATGCCAAGTCGGCTTACACGCAATGTTTGTTGGAAAACAATATTGAAAAATGGGAAGACGAAGCGTTGAAAATTTCACTGTAATTTATTTTTAGAAAATATAAATTTCTGAACGGTAGTTTATCTATAAAGTTACATATTTCCGAAATTTCAACGTGTTTTTAATTTTTTTTTTTTTTGGTAATCCACGCACAGTCTGTCTGTGTTACCATTTATTTAGAAATTAGAGTCCCAAAAAGTTTTAATACAATAAAAATAAATTAAATTCTTGTAGTGTTTCATATTAATCGAAATAACTCAATTACAGGATATTTTGAAAATAAGAGCATAAGATATTTTAAGTTATTATAATACATTGTAATTATGTCAATTAAAATTGTCGGTAACACGGTTCGCAGCACGAGCTTTTAAATCTAGTTTTAAATAATAAATTTAATTATATTTTCGAATTGTGTTGGAGAAATTTAGTGCGCAGTCAATTTGATACAATGCCTTTTCACTATTACAGGGTTTTTTGAGTATAATGTTTATTATTGATTTATTTAAAATTTTTTCATATAAAACAAATTATTTGATCTTAACTTGTTTTATTAGACCCAATAAAAACTGATCTATACCATTAAATATATAAATATAAACAGAAACTTCATTACAATTAAAATTATAACAAGTATTATATGGCCAAAATTTCTATTTTTTATGTTAGTATTGAGTCATTTCTAAAAATTATTTTTTTCTAAGTGTATTTCTTAAGAAAATTTCTGAAAATAAGCCAGACGATGTATGGAATTTGTGATGAAACTGGATTATACTATAAAATGGTAATGGTTAGTTACTTGAAATCGTATAGTTAAACGTTTACCAACTTTGTGACTCTTACGGCAAAAGTATGAAAATGTTTTAACGGATCGGTAACGCAGTGATAACTAAATTAAATTTTACAACAGTAATTTTAGATCAATGGTTCCCGATTCAAATAGTGTACGGACCCCCATTTCAAAATATTTATTTTTTGTTGCACGCCAAAGGAAACATGAAATATAAAACATTTATGATAAAATTAAAGTTTTTTCTCATACTATTTGATTAAATCGTGTTTTTTAAAAAAATATTGGAAAAAGGGCATTTTTTTAGGGGTTTGATTTTTGGATTTGAAGATTTTTCAAAAATATATTGCTAAAAGTCAATTTTTGTCAAAAGGTTTGAATTTGTATTTTTTTGTTAAATTTTATTAATAGTGGGGTAAAAGTGAGATTTTTGCAATAATAATGTAGCGGTCGTATATGCTTTGAGATAAATTCCAAGCATCTGTCAACTCTATAATAAATATTAAAAATTTTCAAATAAAAATCAATTAATTAAACAAAAGTGGATAAAAAATTTTAATTGTAATTTTAATAATTCACTTGAAACTTATTTTTCAGTATCTGTACTACAAATCGTACTTGTTCCTGGTGATGTATATGTGGAATGGTTAGTATATAGAAAATGGGAAACAATACTTGTCATGAATCATGATGTGCGCATCGTAATCAAAAAAAGAGCGTGTTAATAATTTAAAATATCGTACCGTGTAAGGCTCTAATATGATTAATTGATTATATATTTTAGTGTTGCAAAAGAATTAATTCAAAATACTAAAATATGTAAAATTGATATAAAATCAAAATTAAGCTGTTCTATGTGTGATTTGACCACTAATTTATGGTTAAACTTGAAAGATGGAAATATAAATTGCGGTAGAAGCTACTGGACTGGCATGGGTGGAAACAATCATGCTATGGATCATTATACGAAAACTGGTTATCCTATTGTTGTTAAACTAGGAACAATTCATAATGGAACAGCGGGTTTATACAATATAATTAAAATGGCAATAAGTGAACTATTCTAGATGTTTACAGTTATGAAGATAAAGCATTAGTTATAGATCCATATCTCAACAAACACCTACAACATTTTGGAATTGATGCTGATTCTTGTGAAAAGGTATATTTATTAATTAATTATAATTTTTCATAAACCCATAGCAAAGAATTATTCTGGAATTTATTAAATTTGTATTGTTTGTGTGCGAACATTCATTGAGCGATTTAAATTATACTTAATTAATTTTTTTTCACAACCTTTTTTCCACTGGGAGGCACTTGAAGCAAATTAAAAATTTTAGGTGGACTAGTTATTACCGTATTGTGAAATACGAAAACGGTTCGAAGTGTAGTTTATTAATTACTAATTATAATTTAAAAAAAATTAACATATTACACATTAGTGATATCTTTAGACGGTTTGTTTTTACATATTTTATCAATTCTTGGACTCTATGGTTAATAAACACACGTATCTCCTCCTGTATTTATATATGTATATAATTCGTTTCATTTTCATGTTTTTTATTTGCAGCATAGTAGAAAACCTTAGCTTTGTTTTGTTTTTATATTTGTGAATTATTCTTTGGGTGCACTTAGTTTTTTCTGGGCGCATCGGTTGAGAAACACTGCCTTAGAGCGACATAATCATAGATGTTGCTAATTAATCATACTATTCATTGTTTGACCAAATTTTTGTGGGAACAATTTTGAAGATAATTTTGGTCCAAAGATTCTGTAAGGCTTGTAAGGGAACAATTTTTCTATTATTTTTTAAATATTTTTAGACAATTTTGGGTTACAAATTTGCTAGGGTTTTTAAATTTTTTTTCACACATTTTTTAAAGATTTTGAAGATAATTTTGGTGGTAAGATTTGGTAGGGATTAAATAGTGTGCCATATTTTATACATAGAAAAAACATATTTTGTGTTATCTAGAAAGGAAATTTCTCATAATTGTAAAATTTGGATTTATTTTTAAAATTTATTTTGTTATAAAACATAGTTATTTCTACGTATTCATGGCCACACTAGCTTAAGGGAGACATTTTAAAATATTTTGAAGATAATTTATGTAATAAGGTGAAAAAAAATGCCTTAAAAACCTTACTTCATTTTTGACTTAAAATTATCTTCAAAATCTTTAAAAATTGAGTGAAAAAATGAATAATATCATAAATTAGTAAGATGAATGATTATATCGCTCTAAGTTTTAGAGCTCTAAACTTAGAGTCTAAGATACATCGCTCAAATAAATGTCGTTCTAGAAAATGGACTTCATTTGTGTAATCTTACAAATTAATCAAGGTTTACGGTAGATTAGAGTCAAAACATTTTCGATTGGTAAATTTTCATTATATTTCCCAAAATAATTGATAAATTGACCTTCATTAGTTGGAATGATCCAAAACCCTTAAAGTTTATAAATTTCACTAACCGTAGTTTAAATTAATAATATTAGACAGAAAAGACGATGAATGAATTGGAAATAGAATTAAACAATAACGTTTCGGATTTTTTGTTGGCTAAAGATGAAAACTGTCAAAAATTGAATGGTCCTAGTTTTGTAGGACTGGATAATTTAGGAAATAGTTGTTATATTAATTCAATACTTCAATTATTATTCCACCTTGAAGAATTTCGAGAAATGTAATTTAATATCAATAATTTTTAAATATTTTTAGGTACGTTGACAAATATGATCAAATTTTGGCTTCTGTAATGAAAAACCAACAATGTATTTTAAATGCACCTAATAATTTTTTGTTACAAATGTAATTAATTTTTATTTTGCTAGTTGTGTAAAAATTATTGTTGTAAATAGTAATATAAATAAAATGATGACTTAATTGTTTTTATGAATAAGATTTTTTTAAAAATTAAATTTGTATGCAAAAATTGTACTAATACGAAAAATATACTACAACCGTCACAATATATCCTAAACAATCAGTAATATTGAATCTGACGTTTAGATCTAAATTGGCACATGAAGTAAATTATTGCAATTTATCCAAAGAAACTGAAAATAAAATTGTGGTAGATTTATATTATGTATATTCATCGATAATTAGAGACCCACTTCAATTCGCCCAACTCTTATGAGGACTCTGATCGGAAAAGAAAACAACTTATACAAATCTAAACAACAACAAGACGCTGCCGAATTTTTTGATTTTTTGTTGTCAAAACTATCAGTTTGTATTTACAATTATGATACTTTATAGTTATTTAGAAAAAATCAAATCAACCTCCCAATTTTAAAGGAAATTCAATTGCTGATTTGTTTCGATTTGAAAAAGTTGAAAAAATTCAATCTAAAAACCGTAAAATTCGTGTTAAAAGTTATAGCGAGTACATTCTATTACTTCAACTTACACCTGAAATTATGGTAGATTGTGATTCCAATTTAAAACATGATAAATTAACCAAGTAAAATGCGATTAATTAATATAAATGTATTCCTAACCTTCAGAAAAGACGAGTTTACTGTCATTTCTTTGAAGAAAATTTTGAGCAGATATACCACGAAATGTAAAATAATTGACAATACTTTAGATAAAACGGAATCTTTCATGTAATTAGTGAATTGTATTTTAAATCAGTACACCATTTTAGATCATTTGGTATCTCTTCTTTCCCGCCATATTTGATGATTTCAATCAGCAAATTTAACTTTGATAAAAACTACAATGTTTCCAAACTAAGTTATTTTAATAATTCAGCTTTTTTATAAATTTAGAGGCCAAAGTTGATGCACCGAACGAAATTAATTTGGATTGGATTAGAGCCGATAAGCCTACTGTAGAATCTGAAGAAGGTAAAAAAAAATTGAGAAAAAATTTCTTCTAATTATTCTTTTCTATTAAATTTAAAAAAGGGTTTAGAGGAATTTTTTAATATAAATTTAAAAAAGGGTAAAAATGATAAAAACGATTTTTGAGAAAATTTCAAAAAAAGTTTGAATGGTAATTTTTTAAACCAAATATGAAAAGTGTATTAGAGGTGTTTTACTGAATTTTAATAAAAATTTGAGGAATTTTTTTCCTAAAATTTAAAATTATTTTTTATTAACGTCTAGCGGGGATTGCAGCATTACTTTTCTGGATGAACTAAATTTCGCCCACCATACCAAGTTTTTTTGAAATAACGTATTAATTTAAAATATTAAACCCGTTACATGACCCTAACCTTTTCACACACCTGTATACTCTACAGTCATTTTATTAAATTACCTAAAGTCCGTAAAAATGACTTCTTAAACTTTAAATTAACGATGTAATACAATATTGACAATTATAAATATATTTTATTAGAAACATATCAAAACAAATTTGATAATTTTTCAGAAGAGAACCAACTTTTAGTCAGCCAACTTATTCAATTGGGTGTAGTTAAAAACATAGCAATAGATACAATTTTGAAAAATTCTACCTGTAAAGACGTGGTATCGCTGATGGAATTGAGCTGTCAATGTTTGAATTTGTATAATTTTTGAGTTAAAAAAATTTAGTAAACGACAAGGTAGATTCGTTTGCTTTGGAACAGTTGCTTGCCATGCAAATGAACAAGAAAAAATCTATTAAAGCTCTTAAAAAATGCGTAATATTAGTTTACTAGTAATTCTTAAATGCGCAGCGGCGCACTGGTAAGCCATGAGTAGTTTTCAGGTGTACCGCAAAGAAAATAACCAAATTTCCCGTTAAAAACCAATATACTATTGTTCAAAATGTCTTTTTTTATCAAAATTTAAAGGTGGGCCAAACTTTCATGTATTTCAATGGTGCGCCCTAAAGTAAAAAAATTAAGAAACACTAATTATATTTAATAATATTACTAATTATTTTTTACACAGGGTAATAATGTGGAAATGGCTATAGGACACATTTTGGACATGAACAGCAGTAGTAGTAGTAGTGAAGACGAAGAAGATCAAGACGAAAAATATCTTAATGGAAAAGGAGGTTTTTGGTTAAAATATTGACATGAATCTGTCATTTTAGATTACAAACTAATTGGGTGTATTCGTCATATGGGTAATTCTACCAATTCTGGTCATTATGTAGCTTACATTAAAAACGATCCCAATAGTGATAAAAACGAATGGTCATTATTTAACGATGAATCAGTTGTTTCAAATTCTACTGAAGATATTAATATGGGCTACATGTTTTTGTACAAAAGAGTGTAAAATGTAGTCAGTTTGAGAGATTTAATAAATTTATTTAACTATTTTAATATTGAACATTTCATCACTTACTTGTATGTAAAATACAGTTAATTATGTTGTATCCGTTCATGTTTTCTTTGAAAATATTAAGTATTAAAAAAAATTTAAAAATTATACCTGTTGAAATGATTTTTGTTCTTGGGTGGTTTGACCAGAATTATTGTCCTGAATTTAGTAAATATTTATAAATTGAATAAATTACATTAGAACAAGTGTATGAATATTCACATTTTCCCCCATGTTTCACAATGCCGGTTTTACATATATCGAGAGCTATTTTCAAAAATTCTACAGAAATATAATCAAAATTTTACGTTTTTCACAAGATGCTCCAGCAGTCCCTTCCGGGCATTCACAGGTATACATGTCGTAATTAATATTGCATTTGTGGTGTTGATCGCATGGATTTGGATTGCAAGATAAAATTACTAGAATATTAGTTAAATTGTACATGACATTTTTCCAGCCTGTGTGGTGGAAGGTTAAAAAAATGTTGGTTTAGTTTAAAATTGTTCATTTCATTTAAAAAATAATTTCAGTAGTCGATATGAAAACCTTGAAACAGATTTTATGTCGCTAATAGGGTTGAGAACACTGCATTAATATTTTTAAAATTACGGTTTTGGCAATCGCGACCACTGTAAGCGGAATTGCATATACAATAATAAAACGGAGCATGCACTGTTTCAACACATCTGCTTTCATTTTGGCATGGATTCAATACGCAGATTTTGTCTTTTAAAATTTAAATAGTTTTTTATAAACACAATTACCTCCTAATTATTATTTAAATTAAAAAAAGTTTGGATTAAAAGCTTAAATTACTAATTTGACAGCTTTTGCCTTGGAATGGGGTTGAACAGGTGCATGTATATTTTTCTTTATTGTTAATTCTTGTACATATGCCGTTGTTTAAACATGGATTGGGTTCACAGTAGTTTATTTCTATTTTTATGTTATATTATTTAGAAATATTTTACAGGTATTTTGTCATGTTCAAAATTTTTTATAATTACTCCTAACAGTAAACTTTTCAAAAACGTTTCAATTTTTTATTTACATTTTTTCAGTGATTTAGTGGGACAATGCTTCAACAATAGGATAGAAATTTGGAACATAACACGGTACATTTCATATACAAGTGTAGATTACTAGTTTCACATAGGACTCCACTAAAACCAAATAAACATTTACATCGAAAATATGGACTGCTGTATATAGCGATACAATCACTACCATTTAAACACGGATTTGAATTGCAATCATCTGAAAAAAAATATAAAAATTTGAATACAAATTTTTTACCACCTAATAAATGCAGGTTGTAGTGCATATAATAGTTTCTAAATAAAAATATTTAAATCTAGTTCAATACGGTAATCAACCTCCGGGTTGTAGTCACGGACCGTGACTCACGGTTATTGATATTATACATATATAAAATAATTTCGTTTACCCAGACATTTATTGGAATCAAGTCGATACTTGTATTCACATTGTACGCATATTTTTAATTCTCTACTGTACTTACTACAATTTTGAATAGGAATATCTAAATAGTTAGAATGACTATATTATAAAAAAAACTACATGTAAATTAAATTATGTCACTAGTTTAGTGCATATTTTGAATAAACTTGTTTTGATTCGTTAATAAAATTTTACCCAATTCGAGAAGGCCGAAATGAAATAGAAATATCAAATATTTCCACATTTTAAATAAATTGTAATATTTGCTTAAATTTTTTAATCACGCGCAGTCAAAATTACTAGGATACAAACTTTATTGTTTAATTTTTGATAATTATCGTTATTAACAATGAAAAGTACTCTTATTGAAGATGAGACTTTTAACTCTGGAAGATATTCAAGCGAAGAATTGAAACAACTCAGCAAAAACATTGATCTATATTGCAAAGTAAGTCTATTTTTTTAGTATTTACTTGTAATACATTTAAGATATTAAATATTTTTTAGTATTTGTAATTTTGAGAAGTTGGGGAGCCGTTTTTTTTTCTAAAAACCACTATTTTTAATTTTTCATATGATTTTATTCCAAAAAATGCTTAATAATTTTTTAAAGTAAATTTTGAGAGGGTTTGAGGGATTTTTAAGATAAAAACCTCAATTTTTCATTTTAATTCTATCAAAAATAAACATTCTAATTTTATAGTATATTTAGTACAGGTTTTGAGGGCCATATTTCTTTTAAAATGCCTAAATTTTTAATTTTTCATATGATTTTATTTCAAAAAAGGCTTATCAATTTTTTAAGTAAACTTTGAGAGGTTTGATGGTTTTTTTTATAATAAAAACCTTCATTTTTTATTTAAATTCTATTAAAAATAAGCATTGTGTAACTTTTAGGCATATTTTGAGAAGTTTTGAGACAATTTTTTTTTTAAAAACTACAATTTTTAATTAAGTTGTCAGAGGGTTTGAGGTCATTTTTCTTTTAATAACTACAATTTTTAATTCTTCATATGATTTTATTTTAAAAAAGGCTTATCAAATTTTTAAATACGTTTTGAGGGGGTTTTTTTAAGGTAAAAACCTCCATTTTTAATTTTTCATATGATTTTATTTCAAAGGTTTATCTATTTTTTAAGTAAATTTTTAGAGGATTTGAGGTTTTTTTAAGATAAAAACCTCAATTTTTTATTTTTCATTTAAATTCTATCAAAGATAAGCATTGTGTAACCTTTTGGCATATTTTGAGAATTTTTGAAGCCATTTTTCTTTTAACAACTACAATTTTCGATGTTTTATTTCAAAAATGTTTGTCAATTGTTGAGAGGGTTTGATGGTCATATTCTTTTAAAAACCACTATTTTGAATTTATTCAAAATAATGATTTAAATTTTAAGGGTAAATTGAAGGTTTGTGTGTAATTTTTCTTCTAAAAATATCACTTTTTAATTATTTATATAAAATTAGCCAAAAATGATAATTTAAAATTTTAAGACGTTTTTAGGATGATTTTTCTGATAAAAGCCATCTTTTAAATTATAATTTAAATAATTATGTTTACCATCAATTTCATTTTTCAGTTTTTAATCCTTAAAATTTACATTCTAGTAAGTTCTCTTTAAAATTTTGTATTTAAGACTTATCATTTTTTCTAGAAATTTTTACCATAAAATTGAAAAAATTTATAAGTTGATTCTAAAAACGCCAAGACCCTTAAATAATTGAAAATTGTAACTATCGATTAAAAATTTTTTAAATTATAGGATAAGGATTTACAAGATAGATTTGACATTTTCAACTATACTGGTAAAAATAGAATAAAGAAACGAAATACAATAGAATTCTATTCTTATATGTGTAATTTTTGAAAATTTATAATTAACTAAACTTATTGACAGTGTTATATATTGATACTTTTCGATTTACAATTTATTAAATTTACATATATAAAAAAGGTGTATTATTCAATTTTTATTTTTAGGCAAGGGGCTTAATAGACGTAAAATATCAGTGTATAATGCTGCTCATCGTATGTGTCTCGGTCACACCAAAAAGGGTCAATTTACCAAAGAAGAAATTGAAAAATTAATAAAACTGCACGAGATAAATGGAAACAACTGGGTAAAAATTGGAATTGATATGGGTCGAAATGGTAGATCTGTACAGAATAAAATGGACGCTATGCAAAATTCGAAAATTTACAGTTATAATATAATTGATTGGATTATACATAGATTCATAGATTATATATGTATTAATATCTTTAATTTTAGATTCTGGAAAATGGAATGAAAAGGAATGTACCAATTTTTTAGAGGCTATTGCTGAATGCAAGGGTAATAATGTATCTTATTCTGATATGCCTTGGGATGATATCATTCTAAAAGTCAAAACTAGAAGTATTGAACAATGTAAGAATCATTGGTATGTATTTATTAATATTCCGCGTATAATACTGGCATATTTTGTTAAAATTTAATAATTGTATTATGTATTAAGCGTTGTTTCTCAAAATATTTGTCACGACACCTTTACTAGATTATTTTCAGGCACGTTTCTACTTCGCGCGAAATTAGAATCTTGGGACTCGAAAATGTTGCACACATTTTTCACGGATTGTATAACATAATTTGTATTAGCAAACAGATTATGTAGATTAAATAAATGGGAATATTTTTTCCATTGAGTTATGGAATGGTTTATTTCAATTCCATTTTGTTCAGTAAAAAAATACACATATAGTGTTAATACGGTAACTCATCTACACTGCATTTTAATACTTATTATACGATTGCATTGAATTTAGTTGAAAAATTTATATCAAAAAATAATTTTATTAAATAGGGTTCAATCTGTGATTGTTCAGACTAGAAAATGGAACCCTATCAAAAATTACAGACTAATCAAGAGGTATTTTAAAATTTTACAGTTTTATATTAGTTTAGAATATATAAACAAAAACCTGTTCACCAATTTTCTATCGATTGGAAATTAATTGAAAAAAAATTCAAGTACATGAAATTTTTATTAATCATTTATATTTTAGATATAAGTATCAAATACCATTTTTACAACGTAAATTTAAATTCATGAAAAGTCAAAGTAAATGTACCAAAAAAAGTACCGATTTTCAAGGTAAAGTTGGTATAAAATGCTTATATTTAACAATTTAGAACAACTTGTTTACATTATGTTATACGTTAAAAGTTGAGCAAATTTATGTATATTATTTATGTCAATTTCCAATTATATAAATAAATGTTTTGTTTGTTTCAGTTTTTTTAGTTAAATAGATAGAAAAGAATCTGATAAAGTGACTTCACAGTCAAAAAAGCACTTTAGTTGTTTTTTTTTTTTATTTGGAAAATATATTCCCAACCTATCTTCAATATTGGTTGGAATGAATTAATATTTTGGAATTATCATTTTTTTCTACTTGATAACTAATATACTTAAGGATATTCTAAAATATAATCTTTCATTTTTTTTTGAGACACCTTATTGTACAATGTATTATATTAATAAAAATCATAAATGAATCTCATTTTATGGATTCTAATCAAACTTGTTCCAACATTTAATTAGATTTTAAGTGGTATATTTTCTCATTAGCCCTTTTAAATACCATCTCCGCCAATTCTAGATAGAAGGGTTTCACATAAAAACCTTTACATTTATTTCATTTATAAAAACATTTTTTGAGGCCTTAAATATGATTTTGCAGGTGACTAGATTGTTTCAATTTATAAATAATTTATCACCAAATTCAATTGACCAATACTGGATAATAAACGTATTCACACAAAGTACATTCTCTATAGGGTTAACTAGACACATAACTAAGCCACAAGAATATATTGCACAGATGTTCCGTCATGCCACGCTAATCGAGGTCGATGAATTCCCATTAAATTTAATTTACTTTGATTTCTAGGGTTGAAATTTTGTACAAATATCAAATGGAATAAGCTGTATCAGAATAATCATTTTTATATTCTTAGACCGTTAATTATTTCATATTTTAAAATAATTTCTATAAAAATAGTATATCGCAGTGTTTGTTAATATTAAAAAATATTAATTCTGTTATAATGTTCTATCTGCATTTTTGTCAAAAATGAGGTTTGTTATGAAAAATGTTTTAAATCATATCTTTTACATTTTTACCAAAAAAAATAAGCTTGAAAACGTATTATTATATTATATAACGAACATTTACTGGTTCAATTACTATATCTCGACTTGATAATTCCTTACAAAATTATCAAATTCTTATTAAAAATAACCTTAGATTCTAAAAAGAAATATATTAAAACTATGTTAATCAAAATGGACAATGAGTAAAGAATTCTATAATTTAAATATAAATTGATAAAAATTAATTTTGATGATAAAAATGTTAAATGTTAATAATTTCTATAGAATAATGTTCTATTTGCATTTTTTCCAAATCAAATAGTTATACAGATTGTTCTATTAGTGAAATTTAAGTTCTGAAAAACCCTAATGTTATTATTTTTATTGTACGAAATTTTTCGATATACTTTAACAAATATTAAAAAACTCAATAGTATAATTAAATTTCAACATAAAAATTATATTTTAGGCAATATAGTACTTTTAAATTTTAAAGTCGATTTATGAAAAACTATGTTTATGCAGATAGAACATTATAACTCTAACACTGCGATATAGTAAATTGCTTTTCTGATCGTGAAAGATTAACTATGACATTAAAAATTTTTGAATAGGTTAACTGGACAAAGTTTTATTAAATGTAATATTGTTTTAAATTTTAGGACTATTAGTTTTTTCATTATTTAAACTATTGGGTAATTTGGTGTTTATGGCCGTTAATTTTTTATAAGTTTATGATAATTTTCATAATTTGGAAAATATAAAAGTTTTTAATGTTAAAAAGTTGAGAACCACTGACTACATAATCAATGTATACTACAATATAAATGAAATGGAATAACTGAATAATTCGTTAAAATTGAATATTACATGTTTATTTAAAATATACAAATAATATAAATATATAATGCCTTTATTTTTTTGATCGTATAGGGTAATTCGCATTTTTGGCTTTTATGATGGCACCCAAAAAACCTGTGTCTGTTGATATCTCCTTGAAAATTTGATATAAAGCTACAACAATTATTGGCAATAGAGATATAATTGTAATTGACCAGCCAAAAATATCGGACCAAACCAAATATTTATTGTCATTAGAATATAAGCTTGTGTAGTCGATACAGTTAAAGACTAAAATAAATATAATTGTTACTGGAGTAAGGAAACTCCAACAAGCGGCTCAAACTGGAAAAAGAAATCTTTCAGTACCAATCATGTCGGAGATGTCATTTTTTATATTTTTGAGTCCATACCAATACGATATCATGACGCATTCCAATATTGCAATAATAAAAACATTAAATGAAGCTGAATAAACATCAAGTATATCAAGGAACCTAACACCACCATTTGTGCACATTGGGAGAGCAAGAATGAAAATAATTGAACACGCAACAAGAAAAGTTAACCATTTCCTTTTTTTGAGTTTTGGAAAATTGTCAAATATGGCCGTCGTGACCGTTTCAATGAGTGTAAATTCCGAATCCAATCCTAAAGTTATTAACATTGTAAAAAACATTACACTCTATAATGGAGATAATTTCATATAAGATATAGTCGCAAGATAAACTATAAACGCTAAACCTACACCTCCAGCCACACCTTCATCGACACTTGTGTTTAATTGTCCGGCTAAGAATCCCAAAAACCCGAAAATGACAAAGCCCACAAAAAAACTGGTTAAGCAATTGGTTATAGGGATTAATAAAGCATCTCTCAACACATTGTTGTTGAATTCATTATACGAACCCAACGTTATTAACCCTCCTATACCGGCAGGCAGTGAGAAAAATATTTGTACTGCAGCATCCTTTCAAATGGCTCAGTTAATAAGGCCTCCCATTTAACATTTAATAAATAAAAGCGGATACCCTCTGATGCACCCTCTAATGTTACGGCCCTAATAAATAGAATTATGAGCATTAAATAGGGAAATAAAGCCATAAAATAAACCACCTTACTTGAAGATTAAATTCCTCTGCACATTGAAAAAAATATAATGACCCACATGATGAATAGAGACAGCGCAACTTGCCATTTTATTTCAACGAAATCGAACAAATGATTTGATTTTGATATGCCTAATACCTCATTCAAAAAGTATCCTTCTGCCGGTAATTTGGGTTTTATTCCATTTTGCATAGCAAGAGTTGCATTGGACAACCCAACTAAAATTTTCCCATTATAGCATGTTCCATTCGTATATTTTTGAAACCCACCACGCAGCTGCTCCACGGCAAAACACTTATCAAAGACTTTGCTAAATAGAGAGCAGCCCACCCGATGATTATATTATAATACAGCGCAATTAATACAGAAACTATCACCATACTAAGCCCAATGCTTTTTAGAATAGGCGTATGTTTAAAGCAATTTATTGGCCCGCGACTGGTAAACTGTCCAATAATCAATTCTAGGCAAAAAATGGGAATTCCAATTAAAATGAGCATTATAGAGTAAGGTATCAAAAAAATCGCTCCACCGTGTTTGTAACACAGATATGGGAACCTCCACACATTACCAAAACTAACGGCATAACCGATACAAGATAAAATGAATTCCATTTTTATCTTTTAAAAGAGTCAATTGATTCGTCAACTTCACTTTGATTAAGTCTAACATGTAACTTTGAACATAAAAGGTTCGTCAACAATATAAAAAAAACAACAAATTTTGACCGATATTGACCGTCAAATTGTCTAGGACCTTATTTACTTCTAATCAAATTCGGGCCATAATCCAGATTATTAACATTTATATTTGCGTTTAAGTTTTACCAATTAATGATCTTATCAATGTCAATTATATAAAGTATACTTAAGTAGATTATAATCAATGTATAATGGATAAAATTGTTGAAAACTAAGTAATATCGTTTTTACTCCAATCAGAGTCCAGTGTAAAAAAAAACAATGAAAACAATATTTACAACATTAGACTTTAAATCCAAATATTGGCAAGTACCGATTCTACAAAAGGATGGTCATAAAACAGCATTTTCATGCGGTTAAGGATCAAAAGTATTCCAATTTAAGGTAATGCCAATGGGTCTTACGAATGCATTAGCCACTTTCCAACGCATAATGAAGCAACGCAATACTTAATGAAACTAATTCAAGAATACCTTTTGAAGTGTAATAAATGTAGTTCTCCAAAGATCAGAAATCATGGAAGGAATTCACCGATGAAACCAGTTCAAATTACTAAGTTCAACGATCTTTGGCAAATTGACATCATAGGACCCATGCTTTATACAGCCCACCATAACAAATATTTGATCAACATGGTAGATTGAATGAGATGGAATTGAATTGAATTTACCATAAATTAATAAATTATTAAATGGAGCTTCAACTTGCACTTTAATGAGCTTTTTGCATTTTAAAATCTATAAAACAGATGACCACATTTCAACAAAACCACTGATGGAACAGTCCTGTGTAACGTTTTTAGCATTATTATAATTGATTGTGCTAAATGTAGTCGAGAGAAGGTTATTTTGTATAGAATTGTCACTATTTTGCATGAAACTTGCTACTATACATTACAATATTAACATTATTATAAATTGTGAATTACCAAATAAGCAAATGAACGTAAAAATTAAAATCATTGCCAATGAAAATATTATTGTCGACATAAAAAACTTTTTATTTGGTAATTTTATAGATTCATTTGAATTTTGGCGTAGTGCTTTCATGCTTCTAATTATACAAATTTTACATTATATACATTTTTAATTACTCGACATTTTAATATTTCTTAAATGGTAAATTTTTATTTAAAAAACTTGATAAGATAGCCGATATGCGATAACCTGCGAAATGGAAAGTCAGGAGTCTTATAACCCCGTAGACCGTGTGCGGGACGACTATCGTATGAGTCAACAAAATATTTTTTAAATATTAACGGTCGGTATGGGTTGATACACCAAGAAAATTTTTTCTGAAACCGATAAACCTGTACCTTGAAATTATTGATTAATTTTAAAATATTCCATGAAATACTATATTTTAAATAAAATTCAGTTGAAACCTTTACAATGAAGATTCTTATTATAACCTTTCATGGACGGCATTGCCATATCGTATACGTTCTCTAAAAATTAATGATGTAAATTATGAAATAACAAAAGACAGAATTAACATGGAGTACTTTTATTTATAAACTGGGAAATGGTCCGTATCAAATCTGGAAAGCAAATACGGTCAAGTCAATTTACAGACATCAATATTGAAATATTTTTAAAGTGCCTCATATCCTAATTTTCATTATACATTTTAGTCTCCATTATTTCTCTTTTAATTATTTTTTTAAGCAATTTCTATGACCAGTCTCATTTTTTAAATTATTAAATAAATCAAACCTTAGTGTTAACCAAAATTTGCGCCCCATGGTCGGACCGATTATATGGAAAATTGTGAAACGTTATTTTAATTAAAAATTTTTTTTATTCTTAATATTTTTTTTTGACCGTAAAAGCGTCACTTATTTAGATTGGAATTTATTGTGTATGTTAACAGGATACAACTGTACTATCTGTACTTTTTTTTAATTATAAGGCTGTTTTTATTATAAAGAAAAATGGTAATGTGGGGTTTTAATTGTGAAATTATTTTTTTTAAGGTTTCCATTTATGAGAATGTTGATGATTTTAAAAACTATCCAGAATTTATGTAAAGAGTACAGTAAAGTCAATGAAAAAATTCTTGACGAATAGTAAATCTTTTAAATTTTTTTAAATTCTTCAACTCGTTTGATTTTCAAAAAGAGGCACAATTGGGGTTTTTGACCCGTAAGATGTGAGTTTGGGAGGTTGAAATTTATCTATTTATAACCCGGAAAAAACTGTAATTGAAATGTGGAATTTATAAAATTTTAAGACTAGTAATTATTTCAATAAAGTGAAACACACAAACAAACAAAAATCGCGTACCATATTATATAAGTTAAGATAGGTTTCTATCAAAGATTTTACAAATATTGTTGGAGAACATATTGTTTAGTTAATCAATTATTTATATGGTTTTGTTTATCTGATCAAATTTTGACAAGTTCTTGACATTACAATGGAATTACAAAAACCAATTAGTTAATAGTTTCATAAAATTGAATAATGAAACGGATGAAAATTAAATATTTATTTTGAGATACGGAATTTCTTTTGATGAAATATTTTTAATAATACCATATTTGTTATACCGAAAATCGTGATATTTGTAAGTTTCATACAATAAGTTAATTTTCACTAAATTAGCAATCAGTTCTACCGGTTTATAAACTTACATAAAACCACGATTCTTAAAAAATTCTTTTACAAACATAATGAAATTGGCTGTCTTGAATTTTAGTTAACATCAATAGATTATATTTATTACTATTCCAGAAATGGTGAATGCACTGTGTTTATTTATAAATTTAATAACTTTGTTTATTTGAATATTCAAATTATGTTATTCTAATGAATGTTTATTTTTTACCAAACTTAAATGGGAGGGTTTTTTAACATTTTTTGTAGCCAAACACTTGAAAAAGAATTTTCAGAATATTTTTTTACCAAATATTAGGGTGAGGTTTATTAAGATTTTGAATTCTGGATTCATTTTGTGAATGTATATGAAATACTATTAGTTTTTTTGTGGTATTTATTGTTAAAAATAATTCAAATTATAGGCCACCTCCTGAAATCACACGTAAAGCCTTTAACGTTAAATTTAAAATTTTAACTTTTGCGTTGCAATAATATGCATAATATTGATACATTTTCACAATACAACATTTTAATTTTTATTTAGATGCGTATTTATTTACATCCTCCTAATAGGTGTCGCGCACTGTAATTAGAAATGAGAATCATTTGTTCAAAAAAAACAGGTTTGTAGGTAAATAATTAATGTTAATATTTCAGTTTTAACTGGGGTCTGTATCTAAATAAACAAGCTTTAAAAATCAATTAAATTAAATGATTCTTAACTTAAATTCTTAAATTAACGATAACAATACAAACCTTCAAAAATAAACATAAAATCAAAAATTGAAAATTGCCTGTAACATACAAAACGTGCTTTTCGAAAGTTTTTTATTTTTGCAACATGAACAAAGAAAATTTAATTAAAAGAAGAAAAGATTTAGCTGCATCTACAAAGAAAGAACTAATTCGTTTGTTTGATGAAGACAAACGTAGTACACAACTTTTTCTCGTTTTAAAACACAATGTATCTTTAAGTTAATTATGTAATTAATATTTGTATAATAATCGTTAATATACTCTTTAGCTGTAATTTTATTTATTTTTAGGCTTCGTGAATAAATTATTATCAAATCGTGAACGTATTTTGAATGATAATGAAAATGTGAGCCAAAAGAGAAAACCTTAAAAAAACACACCAAATTGATTCGATATTATACGAAAGGTTTCAAAGGCAAAGAACCAGGAATATAACCATTAATGGTGACGTATTACAGTATAAAGCTTTACAATTAGCCGACTAATGCAATGTGGATAATTTTAAGGCTTCAAATGAATGGTTGCAAATGTTTTTATCAAAACATATTCATCTTACAAAATTGTTGATAATTCCAAAACTGAACAAATATTTGATCATTGATTTTAAAAGTGCACTCGTCAATAAAATGTTTATGTCTGATGAATAAAACATCTTTAGTTGTGACGAAACGGATCTATTCTTCAAAAATAGCAGTAATAAAACTTAATAGAATTTATGCAATAATATTTAGACGTTTTCAAAATACCATTTCAAATGACGGAAATTTGAACGTCGAGAAAAACCACAAAAATCGAGCTAGAATCAAATTTTAAAAATTGAAATGTATCGTTAAGCGTGGGTGTTGAGACAATAAAATATAAACCATTACAACTTACCACAATGTTGTTTTTGTAAAAGTTACGTTTAAGTTTTTCTATACGATTTTCAAAAGAATGTTTAAAATGATGAGCGCAACTCGAATCGGCATCTTTGCAACACCCCATTCTAGAT
>LWCA01001043.1:0-12976 GCA_001642005.1 Intoshia linei | reverse complement strand
TTTATAATAAAGTTACAATAAAAACGACATTACTTATGAAACGACCTAATAGTATAAAAAATTGATTTTAATTTGAAGTGCCCTAATGTTTATTTTGCGGCTAATTAGCAATTTGTGTGATAACTTTTCATATAAAGGTGGCAGAAGTAAAATAATGGTATCAACTTTTTAATACTTTTTTTAATAGAGATTAATTCATTTTAAATACATGTATCTATCTGACCAATTAGTAGGTCAACACTAATGTACAGTAAATGTAAAAAATTTCTCTAAAGCTGAAAAAACAACCATATTAATATTTTTTGACAGCTTGCACAATTAACAACTTGTTTTTGATGGTCAAAAACAATTAAAATTAATAACAAATAAATATAACATTTAAAAAAAATTAAATTGGCATAGCAATATAAAATATTAATTCAAAGAAACGCAATAAATTTAAAACTACTTCTTCAATCCCAAGTATTATCATAATTAAATTTCATATAACCCGTAAATATGAATATATAATTTTATAAATAATTTTAATTGTATTAGGAAAAGGAATGACAAACACAAAACTATATAAAAAGTTTGATACCAAAGTTTCTTCAAAACCTTTTCATGAAATGGCATTTGCCGGGAACGTGGATGGAATAATTGAATATTTAGACACTGATAACTTTGAAATTAATGAGTGTGATAATGTTAGTGTTTCAAAATATAAAAGTTACCATAACTTGTATAAATAATATTCATAAATATTCATATTACCCTATGTAGAGTTTTAACTTCCCCTATTCAAAAAAACAAGTAATCATCAAATAAATATGAAACATTCTGAAGGCAATGTGGTGGTTGAAATCTCTTAACTTTAAAAAATGAAACTGCATTTTAAGATAATTTTTCAATAAAAAATATCAAATAATTTTTATTGTTATGATGAAAGGGTTTTAAATCAAAATTCAATAGTACATGTGATATTTGCTATTGAGTAAATTATGTTGGGTATCGCAGTTTACCCAAAATTGTTCTAAATGATTTTCCATTATTTTTAAAATAAACGAACTTGGAAACTAGGGTTTACGTTCTTTATCCACATTATTTTTAATATAGTGAATAATTTATTTTATAGTTTAGTCTGGTCGTAATGCTCTTCATTGGGCATGTAGTGGCAACCACATAAGAATAGTGGATCATTTAATTTCTTCAGATATCAACATAAACGCTAAAGATGATGTAATTTTAATTTCCTTTAAAAATTATGTTATATGAAGGTTGGATGGACCGCTTTAATGGTAGCAACTAGTGTTGGTTCTGTACCGATTGTAGAGTATCTTATTGAGAACGGCGCCGATGTTACCATTCCTGACATTAATGGATATCAGTGTATTCATGTTTCAATTTCAAAGCATAAGCCTCAAGTACATTTATTTATTGTATATCTACATATAATAGATAATGCAACTATTAATAAACAGTGGAGCTGATGTAAATGCTTGTAAAAACGAAATGAATGTAACGCCAATTTCGAGAGCTGTTTCAGTTATGGATTACAATATAATTTCGCAATTATTGAAATTAAAAGTGGACATTGATATGCCCGATAAATCTGGAAATTCTTTACTGTTTATAATTTTAATCATTTTTTAATATTTATTAGACATATAGCTTGTGAAAATGAAGATTATAAAAGTGTCAAGATACTTTTAGAACACGGGGCGCTCATAATTAAAAATAAAGTAATTGCGTTTCATAATATTTTAATAATCGTATTTATTGGCATATTCATTTTTATGAGCCATTTTTGGGTGACATTTTAGGTTAATAAATATAATTATAAATATAGGAAAGTCAATATCCCTACGATTTCATAAGAAACCTCAGAGAAAAAAGTATAATTAAAAAAGAATTATTTAATATTGTGTAGTGTTTAAATAAATTTTTTAATATAACTTATATACACGGGCTTATCTGTTATGTACTTTGTACAAATAGTATCTAGCTCTGCTGAGGGAGGAAATTTTGACAGTGTCAAATTTACCTTACCGAGATTCCTCTTCGCATAATTAGTTTTATATTCAACCATTTTGATAATTGCTTCTTTATCAGAATTTTTCAACTTTTTCCCAAGTCTCATTTATTCGTGTAATTGTGCTTTTCGCTGTTTCATTGTATGTATATTATACACTGTCCAACACTAAAAATGCCTTTCCGAAGATTTTCATATTATAATAATTAACATGGAAATATCTATAATTCTCTAAAATTTGAGTTTATTTCCAAGTTAAATAAAGGAGCTATAGGGTAAACAATTTTAGAATTGTTGTTATGAAACAACGCGTAAAATTTATTAAATAAATTAAAATTAAATTGATTGTTGTCAATATCTTTTTTGCATTTATTTGAAATGAAATGTTATAAAATTGCTAATAAATTTTGCTATATTTGCTGATGAACATGGTGAAAGATTTCATCAATAATTGAAGGCATTTGAATCGAGATATAAAGGAAAAATCCTAAGAATATGATGGGAGATTATTCATGGATCTCATTTATCTAAATAATTTTTTATGTATTGAATAAAATTTTATGTATATTTATGTTATTAATGTCATTTTAGTTTCCAATCTGAATTGGTCAGTATTGTTATTTTTATAATTAATATATGTGAATTTTTTACATATTTTTATATCTACGCTTAATCTGACTTGGATAAATAATGTTGTATGGTTCATTAGAAGGAGAATAACTTGATGTAACATCTAAATCTCATTTTCAGGAAGGCAGAAAAAAATCCAATCCAAACAAGGGTTTGTAAAAAAAATATATGAACTAATTTATTTGACTGTTATTTAAGGTATATATTATCACAACAACCCAATTTAATATTTAAAAAATAATGTTATATTAACAAAAATAAGGGTTTTTTAAATTGTTGTCATTTTGTTGGACAGTTTACTACAAGTTAATTTTTCAATTTGTTCTTTGAGATTTTTAATTTCATTTGAATATTCAGTAACATAATCTAGTAAATCAAGCATGGAAAAGAATAACCATTTTCGTTCTTAAAATCCAAGTACCCACATTTTCTATTTTTTCCGATGTAAGCATTATCATTATAAGAATCATATTTCTTAAAATGGATATAATGTAAACATACATTTTAATTACTTTTTAAGGTTTGTACGCCCGGTATTTGTAATTAAAAATTATTTATCAAAAATTTACTTACTTATTATTATTATTTACTTGATATTTATTAAAAAGTTAATACCCGGACTAAGTTTACGATAAATGTTAGTAAAATGTTCTAAAACATACATCAGAAGATGTATTTGGAAACATTTTATCAATTCTTTTAATTGCTAGCTGTTATTCCGGATTGTAAATTTTACTATAGGCTTTTGAAAGTTCAATATTTTTTTCTTTTAGCTAAATTTAATAAATCAATTAACATAAATTAAAGTTAAAAAGTTTATTCCAAAAAATTTTAAAATTAAAAAATACTGTAGTAATACAAAAGATATTTCTTTATTTTCTTTAAAATAAAAAGCTACTACGTATTAATTACATGTATATTTAATTATTCAATTTTATTAAATACTAGCAATAATCTCAACATTTAAAGATTTAAATGCATCTAATTTTATCAAATTTGGATTCACTTTTAAAAACTTGCAGATATTGTAACATTAAAATATTACCTGTTTTGAAATTTTTTAAAATTGCGCAATTTATTAATATTAATAGTAAATTTTAATTTATTACATGTATAAAATACAATGTATATTATACTATGTATATATTTTCTGAATGTTTTATAACCATTTTATAATTTATAATAGTTTTGTAGGTGACAATTTTTACAAATTATAATCCTCAATTAAGAAATATAAAAATAGATGATTAATTAAAAAGATATTAATGAAACCAGTTGGAATTGTAAATTTAATTTGCATCAAGTTACCACATTAACATTATCAAAAATGTAAGGCGCAATTTATGCCATAAATATTGGCATAGGTAATATTTATATTTATTTGAATATACATTTGTTAATTTCATGCAATCTGGTCAAATTTAAGTCATTATTGTAATATTATGTGATGTAAAATCTTATTCCCAACAAATTATAATTGTACTAGGTTGACTGCTATGTACTACGTACAAATAGCACTTAGCTCTGCCGAGGGCACATTTGTATTATACCAAAAAAATAAATTCACGTTGAAAATCTAATTTAAAAATCCTACTATTCACTATTATCAATCCTTTAAGGAGTGGTTCCCAAACTTGTTTCAGGTGGAACCATTATATCACATCACTTTTTACTTTAAAATGAATTATTCCATCTTAATTTTTTTTGTTAACATTTGCGTAAAGAAATTAAAAAACAATTTTTTTCCCATTTTTTTCAATTTATTAGACAGAATGGATAAAAAATAACAATTTCTTGGTATTTTTTGTTTTATAAGGTAAATTTTTATATTATGTTATTGCATTTCAAACTAATTAGTCATCAAATTAGATGATTATGTAAAACTTAAAATAAATTATATTTTGAAAATTAATTGATGATACCAATGAAACCGCGGTCTGTTGATTACCATAAAGTATTCCATAAATTATTCATTTGATTACAAAATTGATTGCTTACTTAAAATTATGCAATAGACGTGATAAAATGATATGGTTATAATAAATTTGACTAATTTGAAATGCATTCATTAGAATGTCATAATACTCTATTTTTTATCATAATATACTGTAATTTACAAATACATTAAATTTAATGGATTTAAATTTTTTAAATTAATCAATTGAAAAAAATGAACTGAAGTTAGAGGAAATTAATGATTTTGACCATCTGCTAGATTCTGATGAGGAACTTGAAGATCCGCTATTTAAGTTTTTAAATAATGCGTCCTCGTTTCATCAGTGTACAAACTTTTGAAAAATCGAAATAACAATTATGTTTGAAGAAATTAGAAGTTATGTACATCTTCTCATCAGAAGAGACTAAACCGAAAATTGGTGACATGGGAGCTTTCATTATATACCTATTTTGGCTCAAAGTGGGTTAAAATTTATACATAATTGCTAAAATTTTCAATGAGATTAAAGTAATTAATTTAATAAGATAATTAGAGTAATTTTGGGTTTTGCTCCTGAAGATATATTTTATTTAAATTTAAATTTAAGATAATAAATCATATAAAAAGGACAATTGGGCTCTTTGACCCGTAAGATGTGAGTTTGGGAGGTTGAAATTTATTTTTTTAACACTCCGGAAAAAACTGTAATTGAAATGTAGACTTAATAAAATTCTAAAACTGATAGTTATTGAAATAAACGATAACACACACACAGACAAACAAAGCATATTATTTAAGTAAGGATTATACAAAAGAGAGTAAAAATAGTTTAGTTCGACATAAACATTTATTATAAACAGGTTATCGATAATATCATTATAAATTATCTTATATGTAGTATAAAAATCAAAAATTAATATGGATAAATTATTAACCCCTAAAGTCAAGATTTTAATTATTTATCGCGTATATCCAAGGTAAATAATAATATGATGTACTATTTTAATGATAACTTCAATATCCGAATAAATGAAGCCAAAATTCAATATAATGTAATTATATTTTGACGAATAAAAATTGAAAATGGTGTTCTTAAACTTTATGAATAGATTGAAACAATGCCCACGTTAATTCCAGTTTAATTATTACATTAACAAAACCGTACAATTGAATCATCTAATGATTTACAAGCCTACTATTAATATATAATTAAATCACCTATTAGAAAACACTAATCGTTACTATACAGAGTCTACAAAAATCAATACTGATCCTAAAGTTATTTTAAGCTGATATATAAAATGAATATTGTACATATTTACTTGCTAAAATTTGCATTAATTAAACTGAATTTATTTAATTTCATATATCTCATTATTTAATAAATTTTTTTCAATACATTCCTAACATGTCACGCGAAGCTATATCTGACGACTCTTTAAAACAACTTAAAAATAGGCTAATGTGTGAAGCACAGCATTTAATATCAGATATTCGAAAAGAGCAAAAAAAATTCATCGATGTTTCAAGTAAGTTTAAAAGATTAATAAATTTAGTTTACAAAATGAATTTTTTATGATAAACTTTATATAATTTTATATACATATAAAAGTATATTTCGCGTATATTTAGTCAATGAGACATGTCAGAATGTTGAACCAATCGAAGTAATAGAACTTTTAAGTAGAAGGATTCTCACTACTCAAACTAAAAAAAAATTGCATTTTCAATGGGGATCGGACTGTCGTCACATTCTAGCCTCACAAGATGTATTATTTTGTTTAACTACAGTTGTAGTTGCATTGTATAATTATATTATAATATATTGACGTGGTATTGATTATTTTATATTGTAGGAAGGAGGAGTTTCATATTGGGATGCTTACGGTTCTTGTAAAGTATACTTTTTTCATTGTTTGTTATTTATACACGTGATACCGTGTAAAGTACGATTAAAAGATACTTTGTTTTCCCATAATATATATATAATATTTATTAGTTACATGCAAATATATATTATAGTTTCTTTCCAAATTTTCTAAATTCCAACAGATTTTTAACCTTCACACATTTTGATTGTTTTTTTACATGAAATACACAGAAGATAAATTTGCTTAAAATATAAATGTCAAAAATTAAATTTATGTTAAATACTTCCATTAACACAACTTGAAACGTAATCGCTCGAGTTATTTTAAATATACCAAATATTGCCAAACGTGCATATAACAATTGAAATACACTTAATAAACTTATTCAAAAGCATGACATTTTTCTGTCGCATATACATGTATTTGCATTTTGGTGTTTAAGGTTTAATAACATAATACGAACTTTTTGTAAAATGGTGGCATCATTTTTCAATATACAGAAAAATTGAGTATACACTATTTTTAAAACCCTTACTTATATAAAATTTAATGTCAATCTGTGTTACCGTTTTTTTCAATAACTAAGAGTCCTAGAATTTTAACAAACACAAATACTAAGTCAGTTTTTTCGTGGTAGAAATTAAAATAAATATCAACCCCAGAAACGTGGTTCTTCCCGGTCAAAAACCCCAAATATCCTTTTTTTAAAAATTGAACTAATCCTAGAATTTAATAAAATATACACTCTGATACAGATTTTAAAATTATTTTAACATTATTATAAATTTTAATTTCAAAAAGGTATATCTTTAGTGTCAAAACGACAAATTACCTTTTTGTTAAAATGAGAAAGGTTATAGAATTTTTTAAATCATAAGTATTATCATAAGTAGCAATCCTAAAAAACTTGATATTTTGTAGATTTTTTAAGGTTCTAAGGCAGGGGTGGCCAACCTTTTACATACCATGCACCACATTTTTATCATGCGATATCAGATGCGCCAAATTTTTTTGTGAAACTCCGGCTACTATAATAATTTATACGTATAGAAATATAAACTATTTTAATTTTTTACAATATAAAGATATTCTGTATGTGGTTCAGGTTATTTTTCATCTACCACGGATTAGTGAAAGAAAATGAATCTTACTTACAATTTAAAATTTCATTTTCACAAATTAAATTTAATTTTAAAATTAAAGTTATCCCACAATTTAAATTTTAATTTATCAAAATTTCCAATGCGCCACCTCGAATGACGTAATTCGCCACTTGTGGTGCATGCGCCATAGATTGGCCACCCTGCTCTAATGATTCATATCACATTTCGAAACTACGAATGGGGATTCTTTATTGAGAGGTGTGATTGTATATTTATATATTTTTCGTTTAGGAAGCTATATTTGGATCTGAAGATAAGTGGATATGTTCTTGTTCAATATCACCGAATTGCAGTTTTGCTTGTTATGGGTATTTTTCAATTTAATTATTTATTACTGTGGCTAGTATACCCTGGATACCAACTTTTTTTGTGACACTTTTTTAAAATGTTTTTAGATATTTCGAGATCCTGAGCGAAATTGTTCGTTCGGTAATAGGTGCAAAACATTGTTTTGTGTGAAATATTTATTGTTTTGAATCAAGAATTTTCAACGATAGATTTATAGATACATTAAATCCAACTTGTTCAAAAAAAGACTTTCTTGCACATTTTTCTGTCTTAAGATCTTGGAATTCCGCTGAGTACTCAATTATGTTTTGAAGATTTTATTGTGTTAATGCTCTTTGACAAACTACTCTGATCCTCGTAAAGGTGTAATGTAAATTTTTGAGGCATTGATGAACACTGGTTGTTAATAGCCTTACATTAAATGTTTCAAATGTTTTACTAATCATATAACCTCCTTGTGTTTTTGTGTTCAATTCTTCCTTCAATTCTGTATAAGGTTACTACATTCTGAGTTGTAGTTCTTGGCAGGTTTAGTATTTGTGTTATCTGTTATAGTCCGGCCCTGATCGTAATTTTCTACTATTACTACTATTACAATTCAAGTGTCATTTAATAGTATAATTTAAAAAAACCTAATTTCTAATACATTTAATCATAATAAATTTAGTTGATGTAAAAAATAAAAATCTTTTATATCTATTGTGTCTCGTAACCCATGATCCGCATATTGTCTTAAATGTGTGAAAATCGTGGTGAGATATATTTCACTTATCTCTTTCAAGACTCCCAAAGCATCAGCTTGATGGTGTATATCTTGAGTGGTAATTTCACTTGTGATTTGTTTCACAAGTCTTGCAAAGGGAAGCCTTGATATTAGTTTCGTCTATATTTGATTATAATATTTTCAATATAAAATTAACTCTTTCCATAGAATCGCCATTTTTTTATACACAATATAAGCATTCAAAGTGGACATATCGATAATTCTTATGAATTGTTTGATGTAATACCTTTTAAGTTACTTTCTGGTAGTACAATAGTATACCATGAATGAGTCACTTAAATCTACACCTCCCATTGAGTCATTATAGTCAATAGTAACATCTCGTTAAATTTTCGCTGCTTTATATTGATACTATATTTAACTGAATCATTATGGTAGGATTCATGATGTACACGTTTTTCTTATCTTTCCATCTCAACACCATAATTCTGTTTTGATAAAGGGCCCAAATTTCACCTTTTTTCAATATACCCTGTTTTAATTCTTTCGGTAACCCAATCTATTACTTGTAAATATTCCCACAGCGTCGGTTTTATGTTTACTTAAAGTATTAAATTATGTAATTTTTCTCGGAAAGTTCTGTTTAAGCGTTCGACTTTACAGATTTCTTCATGAACATACGGCTTTGTAACTCCTTTTTTTATATTAAATATATCACAATTCTTTAATAATTGCACTTTCGAATTGAGTACCCATATCCGTCTGTATCGTTATTGGGGGTCCAAAGACACATATCAAATTTTCAAATATCGTTGATGCTATCGTAGTTGCTTCAATATCCCTTATAGGGATAGCTATTGGATAGGATCTAAAATGATCGATCATATAAAGGATGTATTTAAATCCATAGTAGATTCGTGAAAAGGACGGAGAATGTCAAGTTGCCATAGATCATTAAATGTCTTACATTTAACTGGTTTTAAAGGTTTCCATTTATTGTGATTTCTAGCTTTATTTAAACTACATTTTGTACACTTCTTCACAAATTCTGCTGTCCTTTCTCATGTATAAACAAAAATAAGATTTTTTTAGTAATTGAATCATTTTGGTCATACCCGGGTGTGAAAGAGAGTTGTGGTAGAATTGAAGAATTTAAATAATCATTGATGATCATGCATTCACTCTTATGTTACCTGTGAATAGCATTGCACCAATGACAGCCAATACAAGAAATCTCGATGTACGTAAACGCACTCTGAAATATGTATGAAGTAAGATAGCACACATAGTGTATAAAACAACTTTATGTTTCGGTAATACGATGACAGACAATGAAACAAGACTTCCTACAGCGGGACGTTTATTTTCAGTACAATCAATCAATGCGGGTATAAATATTAGTAATCCTATAAACTTGATAATATTTGCACTTATCCACACGCTAAAATAATCGGTCTACATTATTTAATATTTATTGGATTTACTTTGTATAGTATTTTGAAAAAGTATGCTGTTGAAGATTGCGTTGTTTTGATTGCATTCTGGATTTTTTTGAAGATAAGTTTCTGTCTTATGGTGCGGTTGAGTCGTTCAACTTTACCAATTTCTTGCTAACGATAAGGTTTAGATACTGATTTGTCTATAGTAAAATGTTGGCAGAGGTTTCATATTATTTGGTTTTCCATTTGTGTGCCCATGTCTGTTCGTATGCGATTAGGAGGGCCAAATTTATCGACAAATTATATTGTCTAATATTGCTTTTTCTATGTTTTCTGTGGTTATTTTGGAAATAGGAACTATTTCAGGGTAATTTGAGAAGTGGTCGATCATGACAATTAGAAATCTATTTTTGTTCGATGTGAGGGGTAACGGACCTATTATGTCTATTTGTCATAGATCATTGAAATGGTCAGAGATTACCTGTTTTAATTTTTTTGTGATATGGAGATTTCGAATATTTGATGTGTTGCATTTATGACACTTTTCAATTATTTCTTTGACGTCTTCATATACGTTTGATCAAAAGTAGTCATTTTTAATTTTCTGGCGTGTTTACCACGTCCCAGGATGGAAAAAAATGTCAGAAAAATGATGATAATTAATTAAGTCCTTACGTTGTTCTTTTGATATGATAGGAATTTATTTATTTTCTTTTTTAATAAAAAGAGTGTCGTTTTGAACGGTTAAGTCTTTTCTATATCTATAAAGAGGATTTGATTGTGGAATTTCTGTTTTGTTGCGAATGTGAGATTTGGTTTGGGAGTTTGATTGATTTGTTTCTTGTAGTGGAAAAATAGAATTAGGTTGTGTTATTTGGTTATTGATGAAATCGCGTGAGAGGAGGTCTGCTTGAATATTGAGTTTTCCAGGTCAATAGATAATGTCGAAGTCGAAGTCAAAGTCTTCAAGAGATTGGAATTGACGGAATTGTCGTTTAGATAAGTTTTTTGAGTTTCGCATGTGGACAAGGAGATTGTGGTCGGTGATGACCCTAAAGTGTTTTCCTTGTAACAGGTGGTGGAATTTTTTAATTGAAGTGGATGCAGCAGTTAATTCTTTGTCTGTTGAATAATTACGTTGAGCCGGAGAAAGAGCTTTACTATAGTAATATACTGGATGGTTGTTCTGTAGCAATACAGCGCCGATTCCGATTTTATATTACAACAAAATTGAATTAAAACGCAAATACTAATTATAATTGCAATAATCACCAGACTTGAAAATACGATTATGATAATTTGATTATTGGATAAATCCATCTGATTAATTTGATAATTTTCACATCTGTCACATACGTAATATATAGGGCAATTACATCCGTCAGAATTTTTTTTGCATTCTCAACCATTTAAGCCCTTTATTAGTCAACACTGTTTATAATTTTCTAATTATGTTATTATTATTACTAATTAATTAAATTATTAAATGGATCACAACAAATGTTTAAAAACTTAAAATAATGAAATTAAAAATGTGTCTGTCTGATCAACACTTTTTACATTTTGCAATGTCGTTTATCATCATCATAGAGTAATTTTTGATTCTCTATTATCAGTCAGTTTTGTTGCTTTTACAATTTTATTCCCAGTAGAAGTACGCAACTTACTTCTTTGAAAACTTCAAAGACCTGTTCTGTTTTATCATCTATTTTCGTAGTTATAATGTCATCGGTTTCAACTATAGATTTTTGTTATTTTTCATTTTAAATTGTTGAGATAACAGTGTGATTCTCTTTATTTTAACATAATCATTTTTCATGGATAAAATTTCTGTTTTACAGTTTTTTATTCCTTGAAAGTCATCCTGTGTATGTTAAATCTGTTGGAAATGTTGCATATTTATTTCCTTTATCAATCAAATATTATTTCTCTTTTTTGTAAAATTGAAATTAATTGTCTTTTTATTCTCATTTTGTATAGCTTATATTAAATCAATATTTATTTAGGTGCATTTAAATAAAACGCTAATTATCACCAGTTAATTATTATTTAATATTAGAAATATCGTCAGTAGCCATGAGAGTGATGACGTCAATGACAAATTTATATATACAGTCAAGTTTCGTTAGTAAACGATTCATTAGTAAACAATTTTTGTAAATGTTTCGTTAGTAAACAAAAAGCGCGTTTTTATAAATTTGATTATTTATTTGCATGATTATTTTTATAATAAAAGCGTGTTAAGATTATTTATGCATCCTACTCTATTATACTATCAAAAAGTAATAAAAATTTTATGGTTATACAGTTGCTCTAACACTACCTTAATATTTATTACAGTTAAATTACTGTTTATATTGTATTGTAGTTGAATTTAAATTATAGTTTAAAATTGAAAATTTACCAGAATGAAGAAAAATATAACTTTAAATGAAAAATTAAACATTATTAAAATGCTAAATGAAGGTATATCAGTTAAACAAATTGCAGAAACTTTGAATAAATCCATTAACACAATATATAGTGTCAAAAGATGTAAACCAAAAATAATGAATATTTACCAAGATTCCAACGTTCCTGAAAGTATGGGGTCATTCAAGAGAATGAGACTAGCAAATTGTAAGGAAGTTGAAAATAAATTGTACGGAATGTTTGTTAAACAAAGACACAATGATGTCTCAATAAGTGAAGAAACTCTAATAGTTGAAGCTAAATCCATAGATAATTGTAGTGACACTGGTTCTAATGTTGAAAGAAATGATTGTCAATTTTCTCGTGGTTGGTTAAATAAATTCAAACGACGAAATGGAATTAAATCCTACAAACTTTGTGGAGACTCAGAAGGTGCTAATGTCGAAGCTACAAGAAAATTTGACAGAATGCCAAATTTATAATATGGATGAAACAGGGTTGG
>LWCA01000261.1:0-36306 GCA_001642005.1 Intoshia linei | reverse complement strand
TGTCATAATTTTATAACTTTTAATAGCAAGCAATCTCGAACCGAGTTATATTTTTCTTTGATTTAATTGGTTTTAATTATTTTTATTTTTAATAATTAGTATTTGTTGTTATGCGTTAATTATTTCAAATTTAAAATATTAGCGCTGTGATGAATGAAATGTTTTCTACATTATCTATTTTTTAAATTTAAATTAAACTCCATTTTGAAGCTTTTATTTACATAGGCCATGTAGGTGACATCCACTGTCAAAAAATAATTTTCTCAACATTTGAGCGAAATTAAATGTTATTATTGTTTATTAAAAATATTGTATAATATCGATAAAAATTAAAAATAATTGCATAAACCGTGACCAATTTACAATTCTAAAGAACAAATACATTGTTTGAAACTTAGCATTATATACTTGGCTTTTGGAAACTTGAAAAAAATTAAAGTAAACACTATGAAGGACAAGATTTCTTGTCCATAGTCAAAAATACACAAAAAAATTACATGTTTAACCTTAGCAGTCATATGCACATAATAAATCTACATGATATCTAATAAAATGTACATTGTACAATTGACAACAAAGTAATCAACAATTATGTTGAAACAATTAATTGTTTATTTAAATCCATAGTTAAACAATACATAATGTACCATAATTGAAATGTATTGTTTCAAATTGTTTTTATTTCCATCATTTCATTTTAATTTAATTTCTCAAATCAATTTTAAATTATTAAAATTTGCAGTTTTAATATGAAAAAAGTTAAAAATACAAAAAGGATATTTAATGTAAAAAATTTAATCATCATTTCATCGCTCTTTCTCTTAATTTTAATTGGAATGTCTTTATTGATGTATATTCAATTTTCAGAATTTGATGAGGTAATATTTAATCAATTTTTAATATGCAATTTGTCCTTTAATCAAAAAAAGATACCAGAACCGACCTACCAAGCTTGAGGTCACGAAAATGAAAAATAGTCTCAATATAATTTTTCACAAACTATGTATAGTGTCATAGTCCCTAAACACCTTTTATAGACTCTTGATTTGACATTTTAAATTTAACACAAAAAATAATTATGATATTCAAGAGTATAATTATTTAATGCTTTTGAATTAATTTGGAAAAATGAAGCCACCATTTTACAACAAATTTGTCTGTAAGGGTTTCGGTACTAAAGGACACTATGGTTATGAAGTACATTGTACTTTGTAGATCACTCGTCGCCAACAATATCCAGTTTTTTCAATGATCTAATAAATATCAAGTTCATTTTAAATTAAATCGTCATGATTTAATAAGTATTATCAATTGTTTCTTTAATATATGTTTCGTTAACAATATACATCGTTGATGGCAAAAGGTTTTTTATTGTACAAATAGACAAGACAAAAATACACACTTACGTATTTTTTAATTGTATCGATAATTTATTTTCAATTGTTATAAAATAGTATTTTATTACAACTCAATTATTTTATACTAATACGAAAGACCCATTAAATCCGGTCACGTTAGTTATTAAATCAAACTTAGTTTCAATTAAAGTTTTATTGTATATTTTCAATTTTTTAAAACAATGTTGGTTTATGAATGCTGTGTGATAAGATGAGACTTTATTATTTTAAAATGTAGCGTTTTGTCATCACTGAAAATTTAAGCAATGATTTGTGGAGTAAGCCTATGGAATCTTTTATATCATTTTGGATATATAACGTCACCAATGTGTCTTATGTTTTTACCGGAAGTGAACCAATTATTGACGAAATAGGACCGATTGTTTATAGGTATTAAAGTATTTATTATTACTGGATAAATCTGTTTTTTTAGAAAGCACAAAGAAAAAGTTGATATTAGCTACAATTGTAATGGCACAGTCAGTTACAACGAAAAATATACCTACTATTTTAATGAAGAAATGTCATATGCTAGTCAATATGATTTGGTTACTGTGATAAATTTAGTTGGCGGGGTATAATTTTTTATCCATGCATAACAATTTTTTATATAGGCTATATTATCTATAACAAACAGTACTGATCGCCATACGAGATCTTCAATTGAAATGTTGTTTGATTACCCTTTCAAATTGAACCTTTTCAGAACCGTTAACATACACGATTATATATGGGGATATTCTGATGAAACATTGGTCAAATTAAATAAACAAATGTATACGACGTACCCTGAAGTTCATGGATTAATTGATGTAATTTCTATTTAATATATGTAACTAATGGTATTTTTTTTTCAAAGGCCCATTTTATGGTTGATATGCCGTAATACGGTTAAAATCTTTTCAGTCAGAAATTTTGTCAGTTTTTGACTATTGTGGTCCTAGTAAGAACTAAGAACTTTTTTCGTAGTGTATAGTACTGTCTGTACTATACACTGTCTAATACTATTTTATGATGCATCACCACACGTCTGAAATTTCTTTTTTAATTTAAACTTGTATTATTTTTAAATTACCTATGTGAAAATGTATGAAAATAAAAAAATAAAGTTTTTCAAAATTATGCTGTGTATATCATAGAATACACAGACGTGTGAATTGAAATTGCTGTGTATGGTATAGAATAAACAGACAGTGAAAGGGTTAATTTATAATTAGAGCCATTTAAATAGGATGCTCTAAAGTCGTTAAGCAACAGTACATAACAATTGTTTAAATTTCATATAATTTTAAGGGTTAAATAAAACGATAAAGTATACACAATGATCAAAACTTCTTTAAGAGCATCCGAAAAATCTTCATTAACCTAATCATTATGCTCTATGAATGGCTCTATATATAATATTTTTAGAAAAATTTACGAAATAATTCAATATCTGAAAGATATGAAGTATGGAGTGGTAAAAAAGGAACGGCAATCGGGGATTTGGTTTCCTATAATTATTCAAGGTGCTATATAATTTGTAATATAATATAAACTAGCTTGAATGTTATATATTTTTGATAATCCCCATATTCATGGGCTGTAAAGCACAAGTTGTATTAGGTGGAAGAAATAAAAGTGTTATTGAGTCTAGTGGTTCTATTAAAGTTTTACAATGGCCCGTACATTTGTCAATTACTAACAGTATTTGGCGGTTTTCTTTATGAAATTTTTTATCAATTATGTGCAGCCACTCTTCAAATAAGATCGCAGTCATCCAATCTTTTTTATAATTTTTATACAATATTGGCAAATTATTTTTGTCGAATTCAGCAAAGCACCTTGGATTTTTTGATTTTCCAATCATTAAAAGTGGTAATTTTTCTGTTCCAATCAAATTGGCGCTGCGTCATCGGAAAATGGGTGTTTTCTTATCTCACCATCTGCGCTAGGAACAGAATATGTCAATACATTACTTATATAATCGGGAGGAAATGAATCGATCAATGTACTATTAACAGTACATTTGTCCGGTCCAACATATTCAGCTGCGACCATATCCAGTTCCTCCTCTATCGTGATGAATCGGCAGAACCTATCCATTGATATGCTATATTCTCTACGGGATTTACAAATTTTTTTATATTACATAAGAATTTAGACAGGCACGATGAAACATAATTTTTCATATCAGCAGTAGCACCACACTCATCAACTAAACTTTCATTTATTTGGGCGGCGACTATTGCATTTACAGTATTATGTTTCTTGACACAGCATTTTGGTGAAAAAAATAGTAGCCAACAATTTCCCGAATATCGTTTTATCACAGTAATTTCGATATTTTTCTTCTGATTTGACCAATGTCGATAAAGTCTTAGAACATTCAAAAGAACTGACATACACAGCCATCCAATCAGAATGAACTATCTTTTGCAACTCATCAGCTGGTACTCTTTCTAATTGTTTTACAGCGGTACCAATAACAATTTCTCTACTATTAAATGTGGCAGCAGCGATCATCAAATTCTTAACAGTGAATTTTCCTTTAAGTAATGTTAAAGCATAAGAATACAGATTCTCAACCAATTTTTCTGGTACCACAAGCCGTATAGGAACTAAAAAATCATCAACACTTAGTCTCTTTGTATTCCAATGCCAATAGTATATAATTATTTTCTTTTCCAAAGATTGACTAGTAATAACATTAAAATATATTGATTCCACTAATTTTTTCGTTTTTGAAAGCTAACGTATGCCTTGGGGTTGCTTTATAGTATAAACTCGTTTCATCGGTATTAAAAATATCTTCATTACGATAACTTTTAAAAACATTTTGTTGGTTTTTTCGCCAATTTTCACATATGGTATTATCTACGCTGGCAGCCTCACCGCATAATTTTTTATTAAGTACATCATTTCGTGACTTAAAGTTATGAAATCATCCCTAAGATGCCCTAAAGTTATGAATTTCGTTTTTTTAGCAAACGATAATTATTGATCTTGTAACTGTCGACCAGAAACAGGTATGTTCTTTTCTATACACATACGAAGCAATTGAAGAATAGATTTTTCGATGTTATCGAAACCACAATTTTTAATTTTTTTAAGTTTTTTGGTATCTGTAACGAGTCTAAGAATGCAAATAACCGATTGTTGTATGGTTTTCTATGATTTTTAGCAGTATGTACTGAATATTTCCGTATTTGATTGGGATTTGTAAAAGATTGAGGTATAAATGGTAATGAAATATTGCGACCAAGTACAATCAGCTCAAGTTGAAGATTATCTGGAACGGTTGAAACGTCAACTGAAAATGGGCAAGATAATAAATTGAATTCTTTTTCCATCAACTTAAAATCCATAAATCTTCGATTTGTTTCGCTCTCTAAAGAGTTTATGTGGTTGCTATATTCATCTGCTTTAACTTGAAATATGCAGTTTATGATTTTTTAAATTAAAAAAATGGGCTAAATTTTTGATTTTGAGTTTTTATTTATTATATATTTATATTATATTATATTTATATATTATATTGTTTATTATAACTTTGAATTTCGGATCTAGAATTCCGAGACATACAACAAAACGCTCCACATATTTATTCAAGTTTTGATAACTTGGGTTCTTTTTATGTCAAATAATAGACATAAATCACCTTTAAAGAATGTTAAAACTGTTTTCAAAACTAAGTATTTATTTTCATGGTAAAGGGGACTTGTGGTGCCGCTTTCACGTTGCGGATTATCTGTACGCACCTTTGAAAATTCTAACAAAATTTCACACCCACATTTCCTCTTCACCTCTATGTTATACGTGTTTAATTTTGTTTCCATTACTGTTGGAAAAATTAACCAAGATTTGTAATCTTCCCATAGTGAAATATAGCCACTCTCACATCCAATAGCGAAATTAAACTCGATACGTTTTCGGTCTTTCATAAGCTTTTCCGTCATGTCAGTGCCTTCACCGTAGCACGTCGAACCGCATAGTATGTCAGGTAAATAGATATAAGTCAAGTACTCGATCTCGTTGTTATCCATAGGGTCTAGGAATGTGAGCATGTTTAAGGCATAAGCTACATGCTCGAGTACTTAAACCCTGTGTTGTGTGTTCACATACTGCTGGAGTATGGATGTCGTGTCTATATTTTCCATGATGTGTGTATCATTAACTGCATTTTCGAAAATCGATATAATGGGAGCATACATGCCATTATTTTCACACTCGATTAAATGTAGAAAACGGGCTGTAGATAATACTTTGTGCCTAAACGTCGGAAAAACATTACCAAGGGTTATTAGGAACTTAGTTTCTTCTGAAGCGGCACTACTATCTTCATATAGATTAGTAATCTGCTTACACATTCTTCATGTTGTGCTTACATGCTTCGTGTTCGCTTGGAGATCAGCAGTAGCGTACCGAACGTGCCGAACTCGTGTCATACGAACCACCCGCCGTCGTATACATACATAAATAATGCAATAAAAAAGGAGCAAAAATAGCAATCATTTTGATGATTTTTAGGTTAAGACCAAATTCGTAGATTTACAAAGTGTAAAGTGTTTGGCTTATTAATATACATATACCATACACTGCAAATGTGAGTTGGCATGCAGCTATTCGTTATTGGTGAAATGGAAAATTTACGCTTATATGCATTGATGAGATTATTATTGTTCATTGTAACGTTGTATACTAACATCTGTGTAACATTTTTAACGTGAATTTATTTTTTAAGTATAATAAAAATGTGCCATCGGCAGAGCTTAAGTCCTGTTTGTACGTAGTACATAACAGTCAACTTAGTATACTATATTTACTATACGACAATTACTATTATTTGTTAATTAAGTTATTATTTTAATTTAGACAATTGAATTATTGGAATAGCGAAAACAGTAACATGTTGAATGGAACAGATGGAAGTGGTTGGAATCCATTTGTTGATAAAACTAGAGATTTGTACATTTTTGATCCTGAATTGTGTAGATCCATTTCTGTCCAATTTGATGAAACTGCTTTAGTTCGAGGAATTCACACTTATCAATACGTAAAAACAAAAAATTTATTATTATATTGTTATTTTTTAGAAAATTTCACCTAATATTTATCAAAACCCATTAAAGAATCGTATTAATGTAGATTTTTGTAAACAAAATTGTTTAAATGGAGACATTAATGATAAAACAAATGTCAATTTTTGTTGTACAAAAACTGGAAATTTTAATTTAATGCCGTGTAAAAGTAATATTCCTTCATTTACATGATTTATCGACCCTATCAGTGCTTTCTAATCAGTTTCTTGACTACATACATTTCAATTAAAAAAATAGTCGCTACACGTCAGTATAAGATAATGAAAAAAATTATAATTTTAAAATCTGATTATAAAATCGATTTTTTTCGAATAAAAATAATGGCATCATATAATTACAAATGTATTAATAAAAAATTTGTCATTTTTCGATAATACAAAGTGGTCAAATGTTGGCGACACATCTAGAATTCATCTCCGACTTACCTATTGGAAAGCACTTCCCTATAGTCATAATATCTCCTTAAAATATTGCTTTATTAATTTTTTATAATACAATTTATTTAGTGGGAGAATTTGTATATTCAATACCTCAATATTCTCAAGTAGACAAATTTTTAAGAAAATCTAGTATCAAACCTTTTGAAAAAACGGAATCGTGGTTAAAATTGGAGCCGGTAATTGACTCGTAATTGTGGTATATATTCATTTATAGGTCACCGGTAAAGTCTTGTGTAGTCAAAAGCAATTTACAGCTAGTCTGATGATACGAAATACACATTATGTTCTTTACAAGTACATTTTTTTTTGTTTTTTTTTTAATATAAAAATAGTGGAAATGAAAAAATTAACCATTCATTATTGAGCGATTATGCTTTTCCAATATATAGTTTACAAGAGGTATAGTATTTATTTATTGGTTTATTAAATAAATTTAGAGATATTGCATTGATACCAAAACTGCAGTTATGGTGGCTCAAATTGTGTTCATAGTTTCTTACCTAGAATACATTGCATATCTTTTAATTGTAAGTGGTGGTGCTGGGTTAGTTTCTTTTGCAATTTTGACATACAGAAGGAGTGTGAATAATAGAAATATTAAGGTACATTTTTTATAAAGTAGACTAGCGGTTCTCAAAGATTTTTTAAATAAATTTTAAAATTAAACATTTCTGGTGGGTCCATGGTTAGGTTTCATAATATTATATTATACATTTCATCTCTGTACTAATTTATATTTTTAGATTGACACCAGCAGTCCTATTGATTTATATAGTTTGACACATGTTGTTCAATTGTAATGTAAATAAATATAATAAAATTAGTATTTTATTTGTTCTGCAAAGTTTGACAAAATTTATCATAATAATACTCGTCGCAGGTTTACGGTAAATCGTTTACAAATTTTAATCAAATTTAATTTAATTTAGTACATAAGTAAATAAATTACATAAGTAACCATGTTATAACGATAAATTCATTAGCATAAAAAAGTCAATTTATAATAAATGTAAATTACAATTCTATACCTACAAATCAACGAAAATGGCAAAGAAGAAATTACTTTCTTTCCCATTACTACCTATTAAAGAATTATGTGATTTTATTAATGTTCATTTTAATATCAAATTCGTTAAAACAGACTTTACTAATGGCACAGTAAATTTTTACCATTTAAAATGAAATACTTTGTAGAAAAAAAAGTGGAGCACTTTATATACCGATATCTGTAAATTGTTCAATGTCTTTATTGAATTCGACGATGTAATCATTAATAAGCATTATTATTAATTATATTTTTTAGATTGAATCCTTTGAACACATCCAAACTGTTCAAAAACGATTGTAATATATTGTATACATCAGCGTTTTCCAAATGTTATTGCATAATAGACGTCTGCAACACGTTCCAAGTTGGTATAAAGTATTTAAATATTAGAAAACGCTGATGTATATTTCATTGTACATTTATTTATTTTTATACAGAAACTACTTTTTTAATAAATTTTGCTTATATACTGGCACTCCAATTCATATTGGACTTAGAGACATTCTACAACCTAGTATTTATATTATATTTTTGCATTCTTTGTATATCAATGCTACTCATTGTCTGTTTTCAGAACACTGATATTTTATAAATGTGTTTTCATCTGGCTCGTCCCATTGTTGGTTCTCCACGGCTCTGCGTATGGTAGTCTACTTTTATGAAACAATAGAAAGGGTTCCTTGATATACAAACTAATAAGTATCACTGATGTTACGCGGACTGCATTTTCTTATGCTCATGATTATTGACGTTATAATAAATATTTAGATAAAACCAGAAGTATTTTTTTTATTAGTGGTCTCATCAATTGGTATAATTTTGTAAAAAATTCAAAAGAAAAAGTTTCTTCAGAAAAACAGGTAATCCTTATTTATATGAAGTAAGAGTTTGTCACAATGTGTGCTTGTATATTCATTTGGAGTAACTATTTAGAAAACTGACAGTTCCAGAAATTTTAATTACATAGTTTGTACTAAAATGCTTTTTGTACCAAGTACAAAACAGTCAACCTAGTAACTTTATATATTAATATTAATAAGTAAGAATAGTGCAATTGATTTGTTGTGTACTTAAAATTGAATCACTATAAATAATCTCCGCTGTATTTAGATTTCTGAAGTAAAAGATATTTTAGCATTAATGACTGAAAAGAAGGCCTCTGACAAAATTTCTAATTCTGAATTTGACAAACAACTGATTATAGAAAAAGAAGTATATTTTTAGTAAATTGTAGTTAATATCAATTGACATACAATTATAATTTACAGTAATCTCAGTCGTTTTCATTATCAAATTAGAGACCAATTTATAATTAACCCTTCAGCTAAACTGATTGCAAATTTGCATTCAGAGTAAAAAACTTTATTATATTTAATATTAAAATATTCTAAATTTTTAGTACATAAGTCGAAGGGTTAACGAACTCTTATCTTTTTTATTTTTTTTAATTTAATTTTATTAACATTATAGAAAAATCGCGTCGTTAGGGTGCGATTCTCCCTTAATTGAGAAACACTGATTTTAAAGATTTTTACTACATATAATACATGTATTAATATCCTTACTTATATAATATGCTTTGTTGTCTGTGTGTGTTACCGTTTATTTCAATAAATACCAGTCTTAGAATTTTATGAAGTCCACATTTCAATTACAGTTTTTTCCGGAGTGTTAGCAAAATATATTTCAACCTCCCAAACTCACATCTTATGGGTGAAAAACCCCAATTGTTTTTTTTTTGAAAATCAAACGAGTTGGAGAATTTAAAAAAATATATCTTCTGATACGGATTTTAAAATCATGAATATTATGATAAATTTAAATTTAAAAAAAATATATCTTCAAATTGGGGCCAAAACCCCAAATTACCCTTTTTTTAATGAAAACAGCCCTAGAATTTTAAAAAATTTACAGGTGGTACAGTTGTATCCTGTTAACAGACACAAAAAATTTCAATCCGAATAAGTGACACTTTCACGATCAAAAAATCATTTTAGTAGTCATATATTTTTTTGATAGAGCTTATTTCAGTTGATATAAATACAAAATTTTACCCAAGACATCTACGCATTCCCGGTGAAAAATAATTTTTAATATATTATCAACCAATATTTTTCAAATATTTCGATTGAAACCAAAAATTGAAAATGTAAATATTGATCCTACAATTTCAAAAAAATTGTGCATTAAANCCTAGCTCTGCAAGGGCACATTTTTATTTTACTAAAAAATAAATTCACGTTGAAAATCTAACTTAAAATCCTACTATTCACTATTATTAACTCTTTAAAGGAGTGGTTCCCAAACTTGTTTCAGATGTAACCTTCATATCACATTTCTTTTAACTTTAAAGTGAATTCTTCCATCTTAATTTTATTGTACTATTTGTGTAAAGAATTTTAAAAACAATTGTTATCCCATTTTTTTAATTTATTAAACAGAATGTGTGTATAATATTAAAAATAAAGTAAAAACAGTCCAATCCTAAATAATATTATAAATCTAATTATATAATGCCGTGCAATACAATCAAAAGTTAAAATGGTCCATATATGAATGTACACTAGTGTTTATATAAATGCACAATAGTATTTATATACAGCTTTCCAGAAGTAAAAAACATTCGCACTTATTTTAATTATTATTAAAAAATACTTATATTTTTCAAATATAGATGGAGGAACAGAAGGGTTAATGGGTAGCGTGAGAGTAATATTTCCCAGTTTAACTGCTTGTTTGGAATGTACAATAGACTTATTTTCTTCTAAAGTTACATATCCTGTGTGTACCATATGTAACTTTCCAAAATCATTTGGCCATTGCGTTTTATACGCTAAAATCGTATTATGGGAAAAAGTAATACCATTTGAAGGTAATTTTGTATTTCAGTCGACTATTATTTTATTTTAGAAGATTTTTCTACAACTAATGAAAAGCATTTAAAATGGATATTGAATGAGGCTATCCAGCATGCAAAAAAATGGAATATTGAATATAATGTTGACACAAATAAAATTCAAGGTATATTTTTTAACTGACAATTATATATAAGCCTTAGAGATATTATCCAACATTATACCTGCTGTAATTACTACAAATTGTTCAATTTCAGGTAAATTTCAAGTATTGTTTAATCATTAAAATCACATTTAGCTATATGTTGTATGGAAGCATTCAAAATAGTGACCAGGTTATATTACGTGTAATATTTTAATTTCCTTCATAGCGCATTTCACACATTGGATAACCTTTTAAATTTAAATTTTTATAATGGAGTATATATGAATTGCGTTCGTCTCGATAAAACGGTACTTTTACAAGTTTATGTATTTATAAAAACATTAGAAATGCGTAGTTTGTGAAGCCATCACGCAAGGTATTGGCATTTAAATTTGTAAAAAAATTTATTTTTATAAATAAATTGTTAAAATTGGAGGATCAAAAAATAATTTTTGATGAGATGGACTGTTCCCAATTGTTACATGAGTTCAAGTAATTAATATATTGATATTCAGGTAAGGCTCGATACGTAGGCCTACGAAATTATTATTATGGAACAGTTTTTGTAATAGTCGCTATTTTGAAGTCGCTGTTATTAACTATTGCTATTATGATGATCGCTATTTCGAACGTCTTTCGTAAATACAATGTACTAAATTTTACCGTAAATTCAAAATACGCCTACATTTTTTGTTGAGCTATAAAATATTTCAACATAAATGACTTTTATAAACATTGTGGCCCGCGAGTTAATTAAGCTGGCCACCACTGCCATAAGGTATACATTTTTACAAAATTATTATTCTGTGTTTCCAGGTTATTTTGATTCAGCCACATAGAAAAATTTAACCTTCTCATATTCAATAATAAATCAACAAATTTAAATTTAAAACAGATTAAATATTGTAAAATAATAAATAGTACAATTTAATATTCTTATTAACCCTTAGACCAGTGTTTCCCAACCTCTAAAAATATATGTAAATTTTAATAAAAATTGATAACTAATAAATTATTTTGTTTTCTAAAATTTTTAAAGCCCAACCTGTTTGGTGCACGCTCCACGTTGGTAGTCACTGCCTTATACACTTTGATTGTTTTTTTTACATGTTAGTAGGTATGCGTATCGAGCCTCTTGACTAGATGGATTACTTTGCAAAAGATTGCATTAAATGGTCAGACGAGTATGGGGAGCGTTTCCATCAAATTTTGAATGTTTTTGAGCGTCGGTACACGGAAAAATACATTTTAAATATAATATGTATTTTATATATTTTTGTAAAAATTAAATTAAATATTTATATGTAACTTCAACGGTGAATTAATTAAAAAAATGAGCGATTCAAGAATCTTGCAATGGAATGGAATTATATTTCTGAATTTAAAAGTTTATTTAGATAGCGAAAAAGACGTCAAGATCAAAATTAGGGATCAGTACTTTTTAGGACTCCATCCCTTTTTTATAAAACCTCTATATTTGCAGGAAGATTTTCATATTTTTAACCTTGGTAGCGTAAATATATTTTAACACTATATTAATATTAGTGTAATTAAGGCACTTGTAAAAATAATTAAATTATTAGTTTGCCTATAGAAACAAAGCTATTACCTGATTATTTCAAAAAGTTGAGCGATTCATACAAGAGTTATATCATTTTGTTCACCCTGAAATTATCTATAATACTATTATAATGTGATCCAGATCAAAAAAAACGTCAATTTTGTCGGACAGTGTAATTTATCAGTCATTTCAAACTAACCGACAATAACAAAAAGTATTCAAATGGAATGTTGACACTTAAATATTTGAAACAAGCAATTAAATTTACTAGCCAAAATAGCACGTCTTCAATTTATATTATTTCATGCGAATCCAAAAATTATAAATATAATAGATAATTGGTGTGTTTATAGTCTAATGCCTAAGATTGAAATATCATTTTGTACGTCTATTTTATTTATCTTGTCATTTTTAATCTCACACAAGACATTTTGGTGTCTAAGGGTTAACTGTTCTGTCAACAAACATTGTTATTAAGCCAAAACGTATTTAACTATATTTTATAATGCCCTTTCGTATCCCTTAAATTCAAAGCCATTATTCGTTGTAATTACCTAACTAATAATTATTAATAATAATAATTTTGATTTAAATAAAATTTAATACAAAGTTTGTATTACAAACCGAGATTAAACTACATATACACTGGTCAGAAGTTCTGAAGAGTTTAAATAATGTTCGAACATATTAACGATATCAATTTATCACATCAACAATCGGATTCTTCACCGGAAGATGACTCATTTCCACAATCGGACTGTGAATACGCTCAATCGAATTATTTATCGGAAGATAACTTCTGTGAACAATCAAAGTACATGCCGAAAAGTAGATACATTAAACCATCGGAGTACACGCCGAAAAATAAATACATTCAAAAATCGAAGTACACGCCGAAAAGTAGATACATTAAACCATCGGAGTACACGCCGAAAAGTAGATATATTAAACCATCGGAGTGCATGCCGAAAAATAAATACATTCAAAAATCGAAGTACACGCCGAAAAGTAAATACATTAAACCATCGGAGTGCATGCTGAATAATAAATACATTCAAAAATCGAAGTACATGCCGAAAAATAAATTCATTCCACAATCGCATCATCTATCAAAAGTTAAACCCACTCAAAATTGTGTAAGTCAGAGGTATGTACCCCGATTCACTATCAAAAGAAAAAAAAGAAGAACAGAAAAATAAGGACTAAAGAGCACTGTAAGAAATTATAAATACGTCAGATGAATAACGACGCTAATAAAACAAAAATTGATAATAATTAAACTATTTATTCGTAAAACTGAAACTTACATTTTTTTAATCACCTGTAATGGTAGTTTGTAACAAATTTCGAATTTTTGACAATATAATTAACATTTAGTTTAGAATTTAAATTTTTCTAAACTATAAAATAAAAAAATTTTGCTTAGGGTAAATTCAACCGTTCTACAAAATGGCATTTTTTGTGTCTTCCTGAAAATTATTTTGATTCCAAGTCAACTTATAACAAATTGACAAGTTTGGGAACCACTCCTTTAAATCAAAGATGGGTAACCTACGGGCCGCATATTTTTTTATGTATATATTCTATATTTTTAATCTACTGTCATTTAACTAAATACTAACAGACTGTAGTTGATTCATTCATTCTCAAGGGTAGTTGTGATTTGGTGTATAATTATAAACTTTAACACCAGGAACTTTTTTGATATTTACTTGTGCAGCATTGCTATTCATTTACATACATTGTACATTCTCTATTCTGTTGTCATTCAAGAAAGTTATATTATATTTGTAACTTTATTGTCTATTCACGTGTTAACTTAATTATTTAAATTAAAAGTTTCTCATTCTTTGATTTTATAATACTATATTACAACCTGAAACCCAGTTTTTGACCCAAGCATAGCTGGTGAACCATCAGTACAAACACTTATATTGTTCGAATTTATTTTTCTTTCAATAAAAGAGCCATCAATTTTTTTATAAATATTCATTGTTTTTGTAAGGAGTTTGTGAGACATTGTGAGACTATGTTAACAATTGAATTGTAAACATCCTACCTTATATAAAAGGCAACGCGATTTTTGTTTGTGTGTCCTACTTTATTAAAATAACTAGCATTTTTAAAATTTTTTAAAGATAACATTTCAATTACAGTTTTTTCCGGGACGTATAATAAGATAAATTTCAACCTCCTAATTTCACATCTTAAGGGTCAATAACCCTTGTTGTCCCTCTTTTTGAAAATCAAACAAGTTGGAAAATTTAAAAAAATTATATCTTCAGGGCCAAAACCCCAAATTATCCTTCCTTTTTTTTGAAAACAGCCCTAGAATTTCAAAAAATTTACAGGTGGTAGAGTTGTATCATGTTAACACACATAAAAAATTTTAATCTGAATAAGTGACGACTTCATGGTCAAAAAAGCATTCTAGTATTCATATATTTTTTTTCCGAAATATTTTATTAAAACCAAAAATGTGAAATAATTAACGGTCAAAAATTAAAAAAAGGATTTATCTGATAGAGCTTCTTCCAGTTGATATAAATACAAAATTTGTACCCCAGAAATCTACGAATTCCCGGTGAAAAATAATTTTTAATATATTATCAACCAATATTTTTCAAATATTTCGATTAAAATAAAAAATGTAAATATTGATCCTACAATTTCAAAAAAAAAATGTGGATTGTACGCCTAAACATTTCAAATAAAGTAATATGGGTGAAAATCTATATAATTCTTCCTTCGGAATTTTTTTCATTGCTACGCAATTTTTAAATTTTCATTTTCCAAACATTTTGAACAACATCTACGGTAACGAATTTATAAAAGTTTTGATACTAACTTAATTTGAAAATGCTAAAAAGAAAAGTAACATTCACAGGAAAAAGGCCAAAAGTATGGACACATTTTTATATTACAATCCTTTGCAATAATGGTAAAATTAATTATTCATACACAATTGGTATTTTTAAGTATTTATTAAATTGGTTCTGAATATATATCACATTGAAAAATGACAATAGGTTTTTATAATTTTATTTTGCTGGAATTTACACTATTTATGACTTGACAATTATTCTATTCACTTATCCGATGAGATCCCAGTTTTTAGACTAAACCTAATTAATTTCCACATAAATCAATCGCGAGCCGCGTACGGCCTAGAAGATATTTGTGGTTTGCAACCTATTTAAATTAGCAAACTAGTAGAAATTTATTACAACTATAAAGACAAGTATACTTTGAATAAATTAATTAAATAACATCATATTTAGTCTGATTCTTCCTAAATATTATATTTTAATGTGTAATACAAATTTGCGCACGAAACTAATATTTATAATTCTAATTTTGATGTCATTATATAATTATAATTAATTAGTAATTTATATTTTGAAAAATAATTACATCAATAATTTAAAATTATAATATAATGGTGTAATAGTAGTGAACTACTATTATACTAATTTAGAAAATTAAATTTAATAAATGATTAAAAGCTTTCTCAATTTCTCAGAAAATTGATATAAATACAAAATCAGTATTTACTACCAAAAATGTTACTTTGAAGAACTAAAATGAGATCATTGCAATAATATTTACTCTTTTTAGAAAAAAGTATTGACTGAATTTAAAAAATTTCACTGAGTTAAAATAAAATATATATATTTGTCTACAGTATAAAATAATAAATTAATATAACTTACATAGAAAAAACTTTGAATTAGTTTTAAGACGGATTTATAAATATCTGGGTGTTCAGAATGTTGCAAATCCTCTATCAAATCGAGTAAACCACTTTCTTCGACCATCAAACATATTTCATTTAAAAAATTATTAGCACTACAGTTCTATAAATAGACATTTTTATTAAATTTTAATTTATAAACAATATTTAGATCAAAGTAACCAAACGTTTTCGTAGTGACCCATTTCAAAGATAAATTTCAATAATAAAATAATATAGTAGTCAGTAGAAAAAAAATGGACACCTGATGCCCCAATAAAACAAATACGCATAAAATACTCATGTAAATAAATGTTTTTAAATATATGTACCTTTAAAAGAGCATAAATTGTATCAATAAGCAATAGAGTCATTGTGTCATCAGCAATTTCAAAGCAAGATTTGAGAGAATATAAAACCCCTCGATCAATAAACTTTTGCAATTGAGCGATGGTTCCACATGTACTAATGTTATTTATTATCCAAATACATTCGTTTTTTGTTCTATAATTTCCCTAAAATAAGCAAGAATGTAAAACACGAGGTTTAATCAAGGTTCAATTGACGCAAAATTAATTGTTTCATAAATACTCACTGTTCCTCTTAAAGTTTACTAATTATTATACCAAAATTCGAAATTTATTTACCTAAACTTCAAGAGTAGGGTAAATACATAGTTTCTAACTGATTAGTCAAATGAGATTTAATTTCAGTAATCATTCTGAAATAATAGTACATCTTACACGTTGTAGGTATAATAAATAGAAAAAGAGTACAATTGATATACTTATCTTCGGGATTATTGATTTATATCACCAATCAGAACGTTGAGACTGAAAAAACTTTGAGGGAACCTGAGAAAAATTAACTAAAAAAGCAAGTTAAATACAAATTTTTCATTAAGAAATTAGAGTCTGCGAATCCTTCACTTCATCTAAAACGTATTACATAGATTTTCTAGTTGATACGTTTTTAATTAATAATAAACAATGGTGGGCGATTTGTGGTACCAGAAAATTATTCATTTTTTATAGATGTAATATATATAAAACACAATTTAATCGTTAAAAAGGTATTTTAATGAAAAAAATTTTTTTTCAAATTGTATTCAGAGCCCATGGTTCGGTTTTTTGGTCGAAAATTTACTTTTTGCCTAGATAAAATTCGTTTTAATAGGAAAACTGAACATTTTAAATTTTGAAAAAAGTGGTAGCTTTTCACAACAGTTCCGATTTAATTCAATTTAAAAAAATTACATTTTTAAAGCATTTTATTATAGGTTTAGTTAATTTGGAAATAATAATTTGCTCGATTTGGTCAGGTTTACCGGCTGCAATATTAGAAACTGTCCACATCAACTCTTTACTAAGAGATTTGTTATGATCTCGTAAAATATTTGGAAATTTAGACAAAATATTATAATTCAAAATCATCTATAATGAAAAATATTACATAAATATTAAATTATTAATTACTCTTGTATGCTCGTCATTGCCAGAAACAATATTTCCTACAACTCGAATAATTGGTGTCAAAATTGAAAGAATGTTGTAATGATTGAACAAATTAACAATTTTAGGTATTAACCCTAACGATGTTACAAATATAAAAAATTAAATATATTAGAGAAGTGACTTCCAACCATCTATGAAATCACCCATTTAAGCCTAGGCTTTACAAATTGAAAAATATTTTCCTAGGAACCCTAAAGTTTGTCATAATTATAATCAAGTTTTAACGGATCCCTATCATAATTTGTGATTGAAATGAATCACCCCTCCATTTTAGTATACAATATAATTAAAATATACAAGAATTCAATATCAGACCAGGGGGAATTTGGTTTGATTTTAAATATTACAAACCAAGATAATTTGAAAATAAGGTTACGCGACTGAACAGGTATCAGAGTGGCTGAATTAGGTTCCAAATCAGGGACGGTAAGATTTGAAATGAAAAAACCAACAAAAAATCTTATATGACACCATTATTCTCGCAGACATGTTTTAATACAAATTTAAAGGGTCGTAAAATGTTTTAAGTCTAAAAAAGGCATCGACTGAGAATATAAAAACGGTATATACGGAATATAAAATACGGTTCAGTCGAATTTGATGAAAGGATTACCAAAATACAACTACAATGGTTGGAATCACTTATTAGTTGTACAGTTATTAACTAGATTGCGAGCCCAACCTACAAACCTCGAGCCACCGAAAATGTAAAATAACCCCTAGCAACATCTCCAAGACTATCGATCGTGACATTTTAAATTTATCACACAAAATAATTAATATTAAAGAAAATAGTTATTGTTCGAGTTGGAAAAATGAGGCCCATTTTTACAAAAATTTTAAATAGATTTTGATGAAGGCACCCAAGAGGGGCTTCGAATATGCTAAGCTCGGCACTGACTAAATTATAAAAGTTACCACTAGACATAACAACCTTAATACGCTCATCAGGTCCATCAGTCAAATATGATACAGCCCAGCAAATATCACCATGCACATTGGAATCATTAATTTCAATTAATGTGTGCATCAAATTTATCAATTTTTTGACAGCCCATTCAGGTGGAAAAGGATTTTTATTTCGACACAAATTTGATAATGCCCAACTTAAAGTTCTACAAAAGGTTAGTGACATTTTTTTAGTAGTAAAGTTTTCAAAGTAAGAAATGACATCTAAATTAATAACTAAATCTCGCATTTGAGAGCCGTCTCCAGAAATATTTCCAATTGCCCAGATAGCTTGTTCACATAAAATCATATTGTTTGATTTTAACAGGTTTATCAATTTTGTCAATGCTCCAGCTTTCACAACACATTGTGTTTGTTCAGAATTTCCTGATGCAATATTGGTCAAGGCCCAAGCAGATTCAAACTGTACCGTTTCACTAATTAAAATAAGATGAAATCAACATTTTTACAATCACATACTTGTTGTATTCCAATAAAGATACCAATTTAAGCATTATTCCTCGATCTATAAATTCTTGTATTAGAGGTGATTCTACTTTGGACAATATTTGGCGTGATAGTTGCGCTCCTTGTGAAATTTTTTTTTCAGAATTTGACATTAACAATTTTTCTATAGCTTGAATTCCATCCTGGTAAATATAATTAATTAATTGTCATCTAGACTTTGATTCAGTACTGTGTAAATTTTACTTTGTGCTTAATTTTACAGTGCATTAGTTATTTATCAAATAAATATAGAATCAATCACTTTTTCGCTGGACACAATAGACACGTCGGATAAACTATCATTAGACACACTTTCGTCAATTTGTCTTCGTTTCGATAATTGTTCATCACGTTTTTGTTTACGCAGTTCAACACTCCTTTCTAACCGTCTTTTTCGAACATCCTGATGAAAATTTAAAAATTGTGGCAAAAAAATTACCAAACTTTTCCCACTATTTTTAAATAACTTGACGTGGTCAGAATTAATTCTAGGCATTTAATTTAAATTTATTTATTCCAAATTTAAATATTTGAATAATGCGCTAAAGACATGGATACAAAAAATAAAAGTATGTTTACTTAAACTACAGAATATATTGCAAAAACATTTAAATTATGAAGTGTAAAAATGTATCAAAAGTTGAACAATTTATCCAAAAAATGTCAACATTGTCTGATGAAAATATGAACTCGTTAAGAAGTTAAAAAACTCTAAATACGCAATTATCTCACAAACGGATCATTAATAAGTTAATATATTTCCATGTAGTTTTTTTGAAAAATATAAACATTTTAGCATCTGTTTTGATTATGTATATCTCAGTCGTTTAATGTATCTCAATAATCTGCATGTAATGGATAGATACATGTTTTATATTAGAACAAATTCAATTATAGAATCCAATCTTTGCTTATTTGGGTCTATGTGGCTCTTTCTAGTTGTTGTAGATATGTCGATTGATATCGAAAACAATATAATGGCTCTATTAGATTGAAAATATTGTTGACATTACACAAAACATTAATTGTGTCTAAATTTATAAAAAACTTGAAATGTTCAACTAAGCACTCACAGCTACCGATCTGAATATTCAAACTTGATTTCTTATTAATGAATCAATATGCCAGTGGATTCTAACAATTTTCAAGGTAAATTTTTATCAACTGCAAATTCTATCAATATGGTTTATTGTTTAAAATTTTTTATTTATACATTTTATTCTACAAATTGTTTTGTGTAAATTTTACACATTTACACTTTAAATGGATATTATTTTAGTGTACATGAAAGTTTCATTTGTTTTCAAGTTGATATAGTTTTTTTAACGCTTAAATTTTACATTTTTCAATGTACGGTATTTTTTACTGTAGTTGTTGTTCTTTCATGGATAGGAATATGAATTATATGGGATTGGTTTCTAGTTGAAAATTTGTATGAGTAAATAAGTTATATGACTTGTTTTATATATTTTGTGACTCAAATTCAAATGAATACTAAAACAGTTATTGTTTTATTTCTATAATTTTATTTGGACTCATTTTCTATTCATTATTTCAACTATTAAATCAATATTTTTTGTTTATTTTTAGTAGTATTTGGGCTCATTTTAATTTCACTATGCACTATAAAATCGCTCATTGTGCATTAGGGTGTCACATTTTTTGGAAAATTTGGGAATTTCTTTGGTGTCTAGTGTTGGTTTGGTGTATTTATTTTAAAAACAAATGCCTATTCGAATTGCGCATACCCTTTTAACATTCTCATATAAAAATATTAATGAAAAATTGAAACTATATTTAATTAAATTACTTTAATATTCGTTTCTATAATTATACCCTTTGCTTCGTTTTTAAATAATATTAATTATTAATATATTTCATTATTATATTTTGGTGTGTGTACTGAAAATGTTTACGATAGGTTCAGATTTTTGAACGAAAAAAAGAAAATTTAAGGCAAAAAATTGAAGGAACTGAGAAAACTATGATTTTAATGGGGTGTCTACTTAGACAGATTAAACTCAGATTTTTTTTTTTTAAAAATATAAACAGCCCTAGAATTTTAAAAAAATTACACATGGTACAGTTGTATCCTGTTAACGCACAAAAAAATTCAATCTGAATAAGTGACGCTTTCGAGGTCAAAAAAACACTTTAGTATTTATTTTTTGTATTTCGAAATATTTTATTGAAACAAAAAAATTGAAATAATTAAACTGTCAGCAAATTAAAAAAAAGGATTATTCAGATAGAGCTTATCCAGTTGTATAAATACAAATTTGCAACCCCAGAAATCTACGCATTCCTGGTGAAAAATAATTTTTTAATATATTATCAACCAATATTTTTTAAATGTTGGATTCAAATTAAAAATTAAAAAGTGAGTAATAAGTTGTATCAGAATAAAGAAGGCGTCACTTTATCAAATTGAATTTTTTGTCTGTGTTAACTGCATATAACTGTATCAACTGTAAATATTTTTAAATGATAAATCTTTTTTAATTTAAAAAAAAGGGTAATCTGTGGTTTTGATCGTGAAATTGAACGTTTTATCGATTAATGCTTATGATTTAAAAAACTATCCCGAATTTATGTTGTATAAAATTCTTGGACTTTTTTAATTTTTACTAATAAAGGTAATTTGTGGTTTTGGTCGTGAAGATATGAGATTTTTAAATTTAAAATAATTATAATGTTGATAATTTTAAAGTCTTGATCAGATTGAATATTTTTTATAATTCTAGGACTGGTTTGAATTTAAAAAAAAAGACAATTGGGGTTTTTGACCTTGAAGGACTCAATTTCTGAAAATGAAATTTGCGATAAAACATCACTCTCGAAAAACTAATAGAAATATGGAATTTTTAAATTGATTAAGTAAGACTCCTCTTACTGTTTTAGATAAACTGGAACACAAAACATATTTTCATACAAGATTTTACATTTTTAACTAAATTACTTTATATAAGTAATATTATATTATATAAGTTATATAAGTAAGTAAGGATGTTTACACTTTATTCACATTACCCTTACATTTGTTATTATTGTTTCTATAAAATTCCACTATGTGTAGCTTGAATTAATTGACATAATGTTGCGAATGATATCAGATATCTAGTCCATACTAAATCATTTTTCGTATACTGATATATTATATATCATTTTACAATATGAATCATGTAGCACAGGGGTTTTCAAACTTTTTAAATTTTTTGGTCCATTTTTAATTTTTAAGAAATGTTTTATTAACATTATTAATTCAAAAAAAAATGATTTTTATTATCCATAAATTAGGGTAAATGATTAATAAAATACTTATTGAAAATAAGAGACTAAGTAATGTTCAATTTACAATAAACTTATACACTATTTTTAATTGTGAACACAAACTTAATTTTTATTTTTAATTGTACAAACACTTGATTTTTCCCAGTAATGTACAAAAAGTACTTTTAAGTATAAATTCATGCTCAAATTTTATAAAAAGTTCAGTTTGTAACCAGTGACCTGTTGTCAGTGAAGTCCTCAGAATCATTAAAGTCTATGTTCTAAATTGAGGTTAAATTAGGATTTCAAACACAGCATAGCTCGTATAATAGAGAAATTGAAAGGTGTGACATAAATTTTCAATAACGAAAAAATGACGTTGTTTTGATTATTATATGGGAAATTAATTCGATTTGCATTTTTAATTGTTTAAATTAATAACAACAAATTATTTAAAAAATCGATTTATTTTTTATAATTCAAAATTTTATTTAAACTTACGGAACCTCGAACATGGTCTCATGGACCCCCGAGGGTCCGTGGACCCAAGTTTGAGAACCACTGATGTAGCATATAAATTTAGATGTATTGTTTGAGTCAGACTAAATTTTAGTAGATATTTATGCTGATTTTTAGAATATACGTTGAATATTGAGTGATATATTGAGAATAACGTGTTAGAAGGTACGCTTGATGAATATGATTAAGGGTAATGTTTTTTATGAATTGATAATTATTTTTCAACTTTGTGAGCTAGTTGTTGTTTTTTACAAAAGTCTTAAAATAGTTATAAAACAGTTTCAGATCAATCCATAGGTAACAATAAAAAAATAAATAAATAAGTTATACTAAGAACCTTTCAAATCTTATGAATCGAGCAAACTCACGGCTAAAATCGAAGATATACTTTACATTCGAAAAGGGTGGTTAAAATAATAATAAATTTCAATAATTTTCAAAAGAGGATATATATGGCGAAGTAGACTGAACATGGTTAAACCATCATAAGAATATACTATTGAATTGGAAGGTAAACCATGATTCGCATATAACCTGTATATAATTGATATATCCATTTTAATTAAAATTGTTGGTTTTATTATAAAATGTATCACCCGTACGTTCAATGATCTTTGTAAATTTACCAATTATATCGTGTTATACGTTACATTTAAATGTATTAAAACGTATAACGAGGCTAAACTAAAAAAATATAAAAGCAGTTATTCGGTTTTATAATTTAAAAAAATCGAGATAATGTAACTCGTATTGGGTATTAAATGGAAGTCCCTCTTACTTGTAATGTATGATGTTTATTATATTGCAAGTTAACTGGTATATAACTTTTTTGAATAATAGACGTATTAATGAATTAATAATTATGAAAAAAATATTATTTATTGTTTTAAATCAATAACCATTCTACAAACATAAATTAAGTTATTGTACCAATTACATTTCAATGTGATACGTGTCATTTTTATCAAAACGTAATGTATGTAATATTTAGTGTTAAGATATGTTACAGTAAAATGGTTTAGTAAACTATATATACAATGCACTCAAAATTTACACTGGTTTCTAAGTTTAATTTTAAGAATTTGTATAAATTTTATTCGCGATGAAGCTTCTACCATTAGATATATGATTAACACAATTTGTTCTACATATAAATTGGTGCAGTTTATATTCGCTATTTAGGTCGTTCATTTGATTGTTTATTTAACAAACTTTTACGTACAGAAAATTAAAAGAAGAATTACATTTGTTGGCGTAATTTTAAAATGTTTATTATACGCTTAAAACTTGTTTTCTTTTAATTATAAATACTGCATTACTTGGAGGGGGCGTATTTAAAAAAATTGATTTTGGTAAAAATTTTTTTCCTCAGTAATGTGAAATTTATTTTGAGTGAATATTAAAACATTTGCAATAAACTGGAACACTTGGACGTGCAATTAATTACGTTAGTAGTTAATTATAATTTGTAGAAATGAAATTTGACATAATTATGTAATAGTTTCAGTTTCTATTTTTAAATATCAAATGAAAAATTATTCAGTATCTAAAAGATAGTCCAGATTGTGTTCATTTTGATGCAAGTTATGTGCTGGTTAATATAAACGACAGCTATCTTAAATATTTGATTTTGCAAACGAAATATTCTGCAGATAAACAAATATAATTTTCTTGTAAAACAAGTGAAACAATTGTTGATAATTATAATCCAAGTGAATACTATTAAACATTGAAAATTTAGATAAAAATATTCAAGTATTTGACAAAATTATGAAAAATTCCAACGTTGGTCACATTGGGCTAGAGTCTAAGTGTATTGATATTGACAAAGTGAAGCGACTTAAGGAAAATATCCAGAAATCTAAAGGTAATTTTGTAATCTTGATATGAATTTGAATAAAGTTTATATCACTGCAGCGGTCTCAATATCTGAGACAGTTTCAGTAATGTTTTATTCTAGTAACAATCATTTGCAAATCTGTTTCTGGGAGAATATGTTATAAATGAAATTTTTAGATTTACAGAAACATCAAATTACAAATCGACTCAATAGTAATGATTGCGAGGATGAGAGTATGGAGGAACTGGCGGATTTGTCAGAGTTTACAAAGTTTGTGGATGTGCCGGGTTTTATAACATCAATGTTCGATTCTAGTCTGAATGACGAAATATTGAGAAATTTAAGCTACCATATTAGCAATTTATTAAACAAATGTGGATCCGTGTTTATAGATATACACTGCCTGAAGAAGGGTGTATCAAATGAAAAAGAAAGTTGCTTTAATACGGCCGTCTATGAAAATTTCATACCAATGTGTGAATTTATGAATGAAAAACAAGAAGATACAGTTTTACTTGAAAGGTGGAAATTTTCCATTGGAGTTACAAAAAATTCTAATTTGGCGAAAAGACACAATTTGATGCAAGAAATCCAACACATGTATTCTTGTTCGGTAATTCATGACAAGGAGTTTTCTCATTGGTTTCAGCAAAATGTCTCGTCCGTTAAATTTAAATTGTACAGTTCCAAAAATGGACACTATGCAGACGACTGCCAAGTAAAACCGCCCAAAGTAAATAATTTTCAAAGTTCACTCAAACGAATCAAACAATTTTGGTTTGTGGAAAGTCTTTTCGGAGACGACATGTTACTGGACGCGTCAATGGAATTAATTGTAAATAAAAAGTTTATAAAATACAAACATTTACCTGCTTTTATTTGTGTCCAACCAATCATTCTATCTTGTTGCGAAAAAGCTAGCCCGCCATTTTATGATGAAAACATTAATATTAAAATTACCGAAATTAAAAATTTTATGTTTACTGTTCTTCAAATTATAGATGCTTACTCTCATCGTGATTCTAAAGCCTTGAATTACAAATATGGATCAAGTAGTCAAGTTACACCAAATCATGATTGCTACAACTTACTCCCCAACCTCGACTGTCACGATCAAAATAATTTTACATCTATTGTATATAAACCCTGTATATATAAAAAGAATAAAGATTCTCAAACAGTTATTCCGCCCTATTCCAATCTTACTCCTCAAATCTATCGTAAAAATTTAAACATGTTAAATAGTGAAGGTAAAAAATATTCCTCAATGTGTAACTTGTCAACTACTTACGTTTGTCAAAAACATGAACGCAAGTTGGAATCAAAAACAAATTCACAAAAATATAATATTGAAATGGAATTATCTGGTAACCTCTTTAAACCTCACAATTTAAAAAACCGATATAAAGACATTAAACAACTTGAATCACGTTCTGATTCACCTTGTGGTTTTGACGTGTGCGATAAAAATGCAAATTTATTAAAGGAGCCAATATTCCAAAAAAAGAATACCCTTAAAAACGTTTTCTTACGTTCGCAAATAACATATATCAACAAACATAAAAAACTAAACTTGATGAAGCATTTTTCTCAATATAAACTTGACAAGAAAGAAAATAATAAACCTATCAATTGTTTAAAAGTAATTTTTCTTTATTTAAATAAATTTAATTACCATTTATTTAATATTTTTAGACTACCTTTAAATCAAAAACCTCATACAATGAACTAAATGAGTAATTAAAAAGTTAACATTTTTAATTCTTTTATTTAGAAATATTGATTTAGCAAGTATACCAGGAAAACATTTTTATATAAACTTTGAGGTTGTGTTTAATTGTTTACATTGTAATTTTACCTCTTTAGGAAAGTATATTGAAAAGACGATTCAAGGAATACGGTCATTTGAAAAATTTTTATTGTGAACTTGTGGCTCATGGAAATTTTAAAACTGACCTAATAAAAATACCACTAGATATATCGTTTTTCAAATTAAATTATATGGACGCTCCGTCCCCTTATTTGGTAATAGTAATTAGTTTCGTACCGGTTATTATTTAAATTTAGGGAACCGCTAAAATAAAAAGATACATGATACCTGAATCTGGGTTTGTACAAATTGTAATAATTTTAGTTTCAGAGTATTTACGTTGCATTTAGACAATTTTTTATCCTAATGATACAATGGTGAAATTATTTTCAGTTCCATACGATTTTAAAGAATTGAAACGCAAAAATGTTTCTTTTATTAGACATCGAATTTACTTTAAACGACGGAAAAAAAGACATGTCAAACATTTGCTTCATATGAAGTACTAATAAATTATACATTATTACATGTATTTTTATTTTAGAGTCGTTAAATCGTCTAGTGGAAGATTGTATATAAACTCTGAAATTAAAATGGTTTTTTCAGCGTATAGAGATGACTATGGCGATCCACGAGTGTTATCAAACAGTATGGAAACTTTTGAAACTACTATTATACCCATTTAAAGTATAATTGTTATTTTGTATTAAATATAAATATCATCTTCTTTTTCTAATTGATGCCAGTGATTGATGCTTTGATAACATGTTGTTTGAAGAATATGATAGATAATTTGGTTGATATGCCAAGTTTGTCTAAATGTAAAGTGAATTAGTTTTTTATATCAAATGTATTGCTATAGGTGGTAGTGATTGTGTTGGGTACAAAATTTTATGGAATTTGTAAAAATCTTGGATATTTTAATTTTTCAGAATTTTCTCGAAAAAAATTATATTAACCAATTTTTGTAACAGGGATTGGAATTGTTAAAAATTATTGAAAAATAATCAATTGTTTGTTCAAAAATTCAATTAATTAATTGAAAAATGAAAAAATATTTTCCAATTGCTTTATGAAAAATAAAAAATTTCAATTAATTAAAGATTGATAACAATATCATCATCATTTATAAAAAACTGTCATGTGGTTATAATAAATACTAGGATGCTGTTTGTTCGAAATACATAAAAGTCAAGCTAGTAGATTAAATACATCATTTTTCTGTTCATTAATTAATTTTTTTATCCAACTATTCGCCAATAAAATGATTCAATTTATATTTTTTCAGTTATATGAAAAAAACCAATTAATTCAAAATTATCTTTTCATTTTTCAATTAATTGGTTTATACAAAATAATTGATTGCAATCAATTATTTCCAATCCCTGATAAGTACTAGATGTAATCTCATTAAGCTGGGAACATTTCAGCATAAAAAAACATACATGTAAAAAATGTTATATAAATATGTGAAAATTTCAAATGCACCCTAGGTGCGCGTACATTTGACCATTGCACTATATCACAATACAAAAATAGACATAAATGTATATACAAATTCAATTACCCGTTCTGTCACGACCAAAATGGGTAAAAATTTAATTGTAATACAGTAGACCCTTTTTAGCATTACTGTAATTATTTTGTACAATTATATGGGTTGAGTCAATATTTTAAAGCATAATGATATGCGATAAAAAAAATGTTAAATTTAATATTGTCAATAATTTGTTGAGGCCTAATTTAGCCTTGATTGGGACTAGGTTGGACAATTTACCGAATAAATTTTTACCGGTAAATTATCGATACATTTTATTTTTACATGTACATTTTTTTAAAATATCAAAACTTATTTAATTTCTTATTTTTTGAAATAGTATTTTAATGTCAATTTATTGTAATTTTTTAGTAAAATCAAAAATTTATGTGAGTGTTAACTGTATGAATTGTAATTTTTTTTAAATTCTAGCACTTGTTTGATTTTTGAAATAAAGATAAATGGGGTTATCACCGGTAAGATGTAAGTTTCTTAGATTGAAATTTATCTTACTTTCTCCTCGAAAAAACCTGACTTGAAATTTGTGTTTATTTAAATTCTAGAACTATGTTATTGGAATGAACAATAACACACAGACAGATACGAAAAATTTGTTTATATAAGTTAAGATATGTAACAAACAAATAGAATATAGTAATAGGCATTGTAATAAAATTATAATATTTATATAATTTACCATTATAAATTTTTACCGATTATCAACCTTACAATGCACTCATTATCCAATTCGTAAAAAAATTATTTATAATTCGTTCAAAATATTTTATCACCTTATTCCTGTAACGGATAAATACACTACAATGCATTGTAGATAAGAAAACAAAATATTAATATTACCTGAGAACTAAGAATATTCGTTAAAAGTGGTATTTTTGTACATATGATGACATTTACTTGTGAAATAATTTTTGAAGATAAAGGAGTAATAACAAAAATAATTCTGTTTATTAAATCAACGTTTCTTATTATACCTAAAAATGAAGCTAAATTTCTAATAAAAAATAATATACCGTAGCCTAAATGATCAAATTTTTCGGTAGTATTGGATTGAAGAATATTCATTTTAGAAATATTGCAATAATTATGGGTATAATCGCAATTATCTTCTAAATGTGACAAACTAACCACGCTCGCATTTATGACATCACAATACATATCTGGAGGCACTTTAGTGTGAAGCTTAATAAAGATATTTGAAAAGTGTATCATGTAAGGTTTAGCATAATTTAAAGAAAGAGCAACATTGAACACCTTAAATACGTTCGAAAAATAAACTAGAAATTGGAGTTGTCTGAGTTTTTGGTTTGGATAAGTTTTGACGGTATTGTATGCAATGGGAGATTTTATTAAAACATTGGTAAATTCTTTCGAAAAAGAACGTTTAGACTTTGAATCTTGAATAGACAAGGTGTCTACAGGGTTGATATTGACATGTTTCATTGGAGAATCTAACTGTACAACAAAATGGGGTCGAACAATTTTAATAGTTTCCTTCATTAACTGATACCCGAGCCCCTGGATCCAGCCCATCCAATTTACTACTAATGGATCGTTTACTTTTTGATTCAAATAGTGATTATAGCAATGATTCACACATGCTAAATATGAATTAATTTCAATATTTGTAACCGTATTATTTGCAATTGTACAAGAAGCAACAGTTTCGATAACATGAGAGAATGGAGGTCCAAATACTGGTTTTTTCAAACAAAACAATGAAATACACCCGGGTGTAGAGAATTCAGATTGACCAATATCACAATCTATATAATAAACCTTATCATTTATATTTAATAGACAATTCACAATATATTTTGTCATTGTTGATTTCCCGGTATCAGTAGAACCCATAACAAAATACTTTTTGTTAAAACCACACATCTTCGATAATGTAGTAATTGTATCATAATCATATGTCACAACTTTCATATTTTTTATTTCGGTATAATTATTGAACACTTCATGTTCAATTTTTGCATTCATATTTCTAACCAGTCTACTAAAGTAAGAGTCCGTTTGTATGTGTATCAAGTTTGGTTTCTCAATTTTCTCAATACGGTACCGAAATTCATTAGATTTTTCATTACATTCGTCGTCACACAATTCTATGCAAAATTGAGAAAATGGCAAAATGTTACAAAAATAATATGGCTCATTTTTCTTCATTAAATGAAACCCATGACATTTTGCACATCCTTTTAATACGGTCAAATTGAATGATCCACTTATTAACAAAATTCCAAATTCAAACTTTCCTTCGAATGAATCTTTTTCCATTGTCGTTAAAAAATGTAACTTTATTTTAAAATTAAATTTTACGTAAAGTTTATAAAAAATGACAAAATATGAAAATAAACCGATTTACTCGATAATTTACAACTTTACAATATACATTTAATCTTTTGGTGTTTCATTGTTTGTTTCAGGAGTATTGGTTTGTCTATTAGGCTCGTCTGTAATATTTTCCGAGGTATCTGAATAATAAGAATTGGGAAAATAGCAAACAAAATTATCAGATTCACTATCATTTTCTTCGTCGTTTATATATGTTGCTCCATTTGCACAGTTTTTGAGTCTTGAATACAATATTTTGCACATTTTATCGTTGTTTGTCTAAATTTTTTTTATTGAAGAAAAAAGACAACTTTACTATGAAAAGGTATAAATCTAATCGTTTTTCTGTAGTATTTAACAACCCAATTCGAATCGTACTCTTCTTGACTATTTCAACATCAATGTTTTTTGTTATTATTGCATTTACTCTCAATTTTCCATTACTGGGGTCATGTACAACTAAAGTAAAATAAATTCAGTCATATGATGAGACGGAAAAAATAACTTCTATTATATAGTAGAAAGAAGGAGTTCCCAAACTGGGCGATTTTTACAACCCAAAAATTTAATTTTTGTTCTGTACAATGTCCTTTAATTTCAACGAAACACATAATTCTTTAGTATAGTCAAATTGGTAGTGTACTATTGAAAATAGCTTCATAACAATTATTTATTGCAGCAGTTCCCGATTAAAGTCCCTGGACCCTTGGGTCGGTGTGATTCAAATAAAATATAAAAAAAATTTATCAACTTTTGTTTATTTTGTTGGTAATTTATTCCAAAGTCTATACGACCGGTACATTATTATTTAAAACATCCCACTTTTATTCCATCATTAATAAAATTTAATAAAAAATACCATTTCAAATTCTCAAAGAAAAAGCTCTTTTTACAGATATTTTTTTCAAAAATCCACTTAATTCAACCACAACATAAAAAATCCAATTTTACCTAGCCTAGGAAAAATCAGGGTCGTTTATTTTGAACAATTATTTTACAAAAATTGTTTCGAGACCCAAAGAGGGGTCTCGGATACGGTAGGTTCGGCACTGACTATATGGAATGACGTATCTTTAGTGAAAGTACATGATTTTTTATAAAATACCTAGACTAGATATAATGTTTTCATCTGAATGATTCTGCTTAACAATCAAATTTCCACTAACACTTTCTTCCCATCCACCCTTCCCATTTTTATCAAATTTATGTAATTTGACTGAATCTTCGAAAATTATAATTTCTTTTTCGTCAATTATATTTTCACTTTCTAGGTCTTTTTTTATTGATTTTTGTTTTTTAATATTCGGTTCTTCGATTATATTTTCATCGTTAATATTGGGATTTTTAAAACATTTAAATTTATTCGAACTATTGCTTGTACCGTCAAAAACAAATGGTTTTATAGCACCTAGACTAGAATTAATTACATTTATTGTATACAATAATTTCAAATTTAAAAGCAAAACAGCATGTCTAAGAGTAATTCCAACTATAAAATTAATAAGTTGATACACCGGAATAAAGACTATGTGGACTATTATAAAAATTGGAAAACTGACGGTATAAAACTTGTACTATAAGCGTAAATAAAATGAAAATTTTAATAAATTATAATTATAGAAGAATATTGGTATGGGACAGAAAACTTACAGTGTCTGTAAAAACAACGATCTAGAACAAAAATAGTAAACCAGTATAATATTGATACAAGTAATATTTACCTTCGCATTTATCTTGGAAATTTAAAACATTTTTATCAGACACCATAATTTTGGCTTCCTAAAGTAAATATTAGTAAATGAATCCTAGCGAACCAACTGTTTTTTCGAATAAATCATCCCTAAAAATATATATTAAATTAACAAAACAAATGTCAATTTTTTTTCAAAGTTTAGCATTTATATATTTAAAATATTGGTTGTGTTAATATTTTTGGAAAATCACTCTTTAGTGCAGTGTTTACCAAAGTGGGTGTCGCTATATATTTCCATTATTTTTTAAATTATATTTTTGCAGCCTGCTGTAAAATTTAAAAAAATTTGACACGTGGACAGGGCTGGTGAATTTAACTATATAGTATTCTGCATTTTTAAAACAATCAAAATCATTTTTCATATAAATTTTCAAAGAATAATGATATAATAAAAAGTAAATAAATTAAAACTACTCAAAATATCAATTTGCCAAGTTATAGTGTACCTTTTCTCAGATTTTTTTAAAAATGAATGAGATGATGGAGCATTTTTTCTCTTGAATGGATTTGTATTTATAGCATTTTTGTTAATTTTAGAAAGTTTTAGTTTTTCTTTTTCTATAATAATAAAATTAAAAGAAATTAAATTATGAATGATAAACTAAATACCTTTAGAAGCAATAATTTCGTCAAATTTAGCTGCATGAGTCGCTATTAAACAACCTTTTATGTTAATTTTTCTGATTTCTCTTTCTTCATCTTCAATTGTATTACAAACTTGAGCTAATTTTTTCTTGTCTACACATAATTTTAAATATTTTTGAAAAAAAATTATTTTTCAAAATACAAGTTGACCTATGTCAGGGCGAAAAAATATGAAAAAAATCACATCGTAAATAACAAAATAAATCTCGCATCACTCATTTTGGTCAACATTGATGTTAAGTAAAGTTTAGTTGATAAAATAGGCAAATTTTTTTTGTAACAAACAAAAATTGTAATCGACATTTTATTGACTGATTAAAAACTGTATATCAATTTAGTCTAAATTTAGATGAGTAAAATAAATAAATTAAATAAAATGAAAATAACATTTTTTTAAAAATAAAATTATTATTATTAGTGAACGTAAAAATCATTTTATCAAAATAAAGTGAGGTTTTAGTGAATAACGTGAATAATTTTCACGTGCGTTAGATTTAATCTATGTAACAATTTAACTTAGTTTTATAGTTAGTTCTTAGTTCCCAGAGCCAAGCCTAACAAGCTTGTGGCCACCTAAAATGAAAAATAGGGCCAAAATGCCAAAAATTTGTCATACGAATTGTCGTGTAATAAACATAATAATACGAAATGTATAACCCCATCCATCTCTCTAAGGCTCTTGAATTGACATTTTAAATTTAAGATACCTATTAGTTATGATATTCAAGAATTTTTCAAATGCTTCATTTTAAAAAAATTTCGTGGACACCCCTCCGATACGGTAGGTTCTGCGTGGTGGTCCACACACATTTTTTTGTGACTTGTGGTGCATGATGTAAAAATTTTGGGAACCACTGCATTACATAGAAATATGGTAATACAAAGTACAAGTAAAATCAATCAATACATTAAATAATATGAATTACCAGGGAAAGACATGTTTTAATCAAAAATTGACAATTGAAATTGAACTGTAGTTGGATTTACTCAAAATTAAATTTGAATACAATTGAATGCTACTTTTTACAAAATAAATTTATGCTTTGATAACAAAAATATATTACCATGGTTCAAGAATTTATCAATAAACATTTGGCCATGTTTGTTGATTTGACGTAGTGAAAGTTTATGTAGCTCAAGGGTTTAGGTCAGCGAACAATTTTTATTTATTTTGTCATTTTAAAACTTTATCACCATAATTTTTCCGTACTTTTTCTATATATTTTGTTTAAAATGAAATAATTTTGTTATTTACGAAAATTTTATAAGATTACACATTTAGATTCTTAATCCAAGACATCTAATAAGTTATTCAACAGTTTTTCGAAAAAACTGGTTGTTTGAAATAATCCTTACTTATGTTTAAATTTAGTTAAATTTTTTTATCCAATTCAATTTAGTATATTTAGTTTGGCTACTAAATTTATTTTTACGATATTTTGATAGTGCTCCAAAACTATTCGTGGCCGTTCAAAAGATGGTAAATCAAAATATCGTAAAAATAAACTTAGTAACTAAACTAAATATATTAAATTGAATTGGATAATTAAGATGTACATCTTTTCCTTCTGATTATCTGTGACAAAGCATGATTTGAACGTAAATGAAATTGTGCCTCTCCAGATAAACCCACAATAGAACTAGAAACAATGTTTCTAGTGGTATCCATTGTTTGAATCGCTGCCTCACGAGCTACTTGTTTGGCTGTATCCATTTCCATTTCGACTGAACTTGGCATGTGTCCATGTTCTCCTTTTACTTCAATCTTTTGACTGTCTCCTATATCGATAAATGTATTATTTAAATGTTAATTATTTACCATTTAGCACTCCAATTGATGAAACAGCTCTTCCTTTACACCTACGAACGTTACATTTCCAATTAATCGTTGATAACGTTTTTCTATCAATAATATAATAGTATCCTAAATAACACAATTTTGGTTTATTCTTTTGTGACATTAAAATTGTAATTTCAGCGTGGTTTTCCATAATGATAATAAATAAATAACTTCAATTAAATTAAATGACTGAATGAAACAGAATCAACAAAAATGTATAAATAATTTTGAATTTAAAATATTAAATTTCATTCAGCAAAAATAATACTGTAATTAAAAGATCGTAAATCAAAAGATCGTAACTAAACTAAATACAATATCAAAGTAAAATTGTCCGCTTCACTCTGAACATAAATTAAATTGCCCATTGTTGAGTCAATAAAAATCTAATTTCTTTATCAATTTTTAATTATAAATCATTTAATAAAGATTAAATTTCATAGATTTAAAAATGGCCGGTAAGATTGTAATGTTAATAAAGTACATACTTTATTCTCATTATCAACACACACATTATCACTCAAATCAAATCATACATTAAAATCGAATTAAATAATTTATTATAGGTTAACTTAATTAATTATTATGTCATTCAATAAATATTATAGATCACTTATCTGTTACATTACAAAGATAAAACATTAATTTTGTTTTAATGCATGAAATTTATAGAAATTACATCTATAAAGTCTTGTAGAAAAATAATTGTGAAACTGAGCTACAAATTTTTGTTAAATCGGTATTAAAAAAATATGTACTGTATATGTACTTGAATATAAAACTATAACTATACTATATTATAATATTAACCAGCTTGGCAGTTTTGTACTACGTACAAACAGCACCTAGCTCTGCCGAAGGCACTTTTTTATTATACCAAAAAAATAAATTCACGTTGAAAATCTAACTTAAAAATCCTACTACTAACTATTATCAATCTTTTAAAAAAGTGGTTCTCAAATTTGTTTCAGGTGGAACCATCATATCACATTACTTTTTACTTTAAACTGAATTATTCCATCTTAATTTTTTGTTTGTTAACATTTGCGTAAAGATTTTTAAAAAAACTTGTTATCCCATTTTTTTAATTTATTAGACAGAATGTGTCTATAATATTAAAAATAAAGTAAAAACAGTATAATTTATTAGACAGAATGAGTTGTATAATCTTAACAATAAAGTAAAAACACTCAATCCTAAAAATTGTCATAAATAGCATAAATTCCAGAAAAAATAAAATAATAAAAACCTATTTTGTCATTTTCAATGTGATGACATATTCAGTACCAATTTAATAAATACTTATAAATACCAATTGTGTATCTATAATTTGCGGAATCTTCACTTTATAAACATATTTCAGTCGAATTTTACCATTATTGCAAAGGATTGTAATATAAAAATGATTGATGTCAAAAATGTGTCCATACTTTTCGCCTTTTTTCTTGTTTTATAAAAAATTGGATTGTCTACTGAAAATTTTCCTAAATGTAAATCAGAATGAATAC
>LWCA01001006.1:0-13546 GCA_001642005.1 Intoshia linei | reverse complement strand
TTAAGTTAGATTTTCAACGTGAATTTATTTTTTTGATATAATAAAAGAGTGCCTTCGGTAGAGCTAGGTGCTGTTTGTAGGTAGTACAAAACTGCCAAGCTAGTACAATATAATAATAAAAAAATAAAATAACATCAAATAGTTGAATTTCCATTTTTTTTTCTTGATTATATATATTTGAAAATTTTTTTTCATCGTAATTACCACCACTCAATTGCCAAATTTTCTTTTTCTTCGTTCTGTTGATTTTGAAACTTTTTGGTCACTAGTTTTTACTGATAATAACCTTTTCATGATATTTATTTCATTATATATTTCATTAACGAAATATGGACAAGTGTGTATTCGATGAAAGAGTAATTTCTGATGACAAACATATTATTATATATCTTAGAGCAAAAAAAAAATCCCGCCTACAATCTTTTTTATTAGAATGTGTCGTATTCCGCCTGGTTTAAGCTGTCCTTGCCGTTATTTGTAAAAAAATAAATAGCAGTAATGTTAGTTAGCACATAAAAATAATGTAACAAAAACATTAAAATAATTTTTTGGAATTCTTGATGACAAACGTACAATGTATGTCTGATATTTCGTTTAATATGGTACGCCGTATATTATACAATTATATGCAAACATTAAACAATACTAACTATTCCATTCCCTAATTCCAATTCTAAAAGACAAATAAAATTAATAGACACGAAAATAACCTATTAATCTCATAGCTTGCGAGTATTATTGAATATAATAAAGTTTTATTTATAAACTGTTCGTATTATCACTCAATATGATAGGTATGCTTTTATAATGCTTATTTATATACACTTACATACATTGTAACTACTCATCATATGATACATTTAGCAAGCAAATGCGTAGACAAAAATTCCGTAGAAGAAATGGAAAAAAGTTTTAATTCCGAGGAATGGCCACTTTTATTAAAAGTAAATTTAAATTTGACTAAAAAATTAAAAATAAATAGCATTTACAGCGTAATTTTTAAATGTAAATAATAACAACTTTTTAAATATTACCTAAATTGTTGAATTATGATTGATTTAATTTGATTAATTAAATTTAAATTTAATGTATTTAGAATTTTAATAAAATGAATATACGTTGTTCGAGGTATACGCCTATACCAGTAGGTTGCACACCACATAAAAGGAAAATAGAAGATTACATTCGGTATATTTACTTTATGAATTTAATGTTATAACTTAGTGATGGCAAAGTACGTATTTGCGTGTAAAAAATACACACTTGACATTTTTTTTACACACTTGAAAAAATATATAATTTGACTTCAAATAAAAAATATTAATAAAATAATTAACGATATTTTAATACATCTAAAATGATCTATAAAATTTTAAGATTAATAGCCAATTTTTCAAATTTTGTGGGTCATTTTTTCGTTGTATTTTATTGCATTATACACCAAGAAGTAAGTTGCTCTAAAACAGCTGTGAGTCACTTAAATATGGTTGTTATCACTGTAACGAAAATCATTAATTACATCTAAGCACGCGCCTTACACAAAAGAGAATTCACTTTGATGTTAAAGGAAGTAGAATCAAGTTGTAATGGACTGCTTATGTACAGCAATATCAAAAGTTCAGTAGAAGTAAAGTTCTTGAGCGCTTTGTGGAATGCTTATCCGAAATTAAAACATTTTTAAGATATAAAGATAACTCTCAATTAGATAATAACGATTGGATTGTTAGTCTTATGTTTTTTACTGATCTTTCCTTGCATTTAAATGAATTTAACCTTAAATTTCAATGGCACGGTAAGACTTGTAATGTTTAGTATTATTAAGGCATTTGACTGTAAATTATCAATATTCTATCGTGATATAAAAAATAAAGATTACAAATATTTCCCTAAATTGAAAAAATTCATGATAGAATCAATTTTTTAAATCTAAATAAATATAAAAATTATTTTTTTAGCTCAGTTTCCATCAAGTTGTTCGATTTAATTGACGGTTTTGATTGACCTAATATTTTTTTACAGTGCGCGACACCTATTAGGAGGATCAAATTAAAATCTCTAATAATGGATATATATTATTTTTAGTGGCATAGAAATTTTTGTAATAACTTAATTAATACAGCGTAAATATTTTGAATTATAAAAAAATTGGAAATGAACGAGCTAATTAATAAAATGTAATTATGGTTCACAACACTCAAAAATATAACAAAACAAAAAAGCTATTATAAAAATCACCATTTAACGGGTAACTGGAAAAATTTTAGTAGTCAAATATACATATTTTTCAAGATACAGACTATTAAACATTAACCAATCATACTAGTGATATTAATATTATAATAAATATATAAGTTCAATTCATATTGATAATGTAATCTTTTGGTTGTAAAATATAACTTATAATTATTCAGATTTTGTCAGATATATTTTGTTTTACATTGAACTTTCTTTATATTCACAAATGATGTAATAGGATCGACAAAAAATATGCAAATAAATTTTAGATATTCAGTCAAATACCTGATATTTTGCTTTTATTAAAATTATAATTTTTACAACGAAAATAGTCAATTCTGTTATACATAATGTTTCTATTTTTTATGTACCGTATGACCAAGCCAAGTATCTTTTTTAATAATTTCAAAAAGTTTATCAAGCTTATTTAAAGTTAAAATTAAGTGTTAGGATTGGAAAGTAATTTTACCCAAAATATTAAAATATTTTTTAAATGTAATGTTATAGAAAGATTTATATTATAAATCAACAATTAAAATGTATATTTATCAAATAAGGTCATCAGAATCAGATTCTCTATCATCATCTGAACTTTATTCAGTAGATTCATCGAAACTTTTGATATTCATCAGATAGATCACCTTCATAGTTTATTTCCTCATATAGCCGATCAACAAGCATATCACTTTTTATTAATTTTAATTAACAAAGATTAAAAATTTGATGGAATTGAAATTTTTAAATTATAAAAACGTAATAAAAAGTGAAATCAGTCATTTTTTTAGTTTAAATTTAATGTTCATGGTTATTGTTTATTTAAAAAATTTTCAATGATAAAGATAAAATTTAGGCCTTTAACGTTAAATTTAAAATTTTTATAGTATTGATACATTTTCACAGTTCAACATTTTAATTTTTATTTAGATGCGTATTTATTTACATCCTCCTAATAGGTGTCGCGCACTGTTAATGAAAACACACTAGATAAAAATTTATGAAATTAGTATCAAATTTAACACACCTAGTTTTAGTTGGCTGCCATCACTGTTATAACTTATAAGTAGCATGATTTATTTTTTATCGATATTAATACACATTGATAATGTGTTGGGTTTATTTAAATTTTTATTTATTTAATTTAGGTCTGGTTTTATTAATTTGGATAAACCAGCTAATCCATCATCTCATGAAGTTGTCGCGTGGGTAAAAAAAATTTTACGTGTCCATAAAACTGGTCACAGTGGAACATTGGACCCAAAAGTTAGTGGATGTTTAATTGTGTGTATTGACCGAGCTACAAGGTATAATATTTCACGATTATTTGTTTTCAATTAATATAAATTCAATTGAAAAAATTTATAAAATGTGGGTTATATTTTATTTCAAATATTTAAATACTATATTCAGATTGGTCAAATCGCAACAAAATGCTGGAAAAGAATACGTGTGTATTATAAAGTTTCATACAGCAGTCAAAAATGAAAATAAAGTCCTGAAGGTAATAATACTTGTATAAAAAAATTGCAACGCAAGTATTTGCAAAATTACAACTCTTCAAACTATTATTATTGCAGCGTTCACAACTAGCGTAAAAAAGCAATTCACTGAGACTTCAAGTGACTGACCTTAAAATGGTTTTTTGAATAATTAAAATTTTTATATTTTACCAATATTACAAAAACCCCTTTTTATGGAAAAGACGCCCTAGTCAAACATGAGGTTAAATATTTCATTTTTTCTCTCTAAATTTGGTATATGTCTTAGTGGGTCGTACATTAGTCGTATCTATGTTTAAAATAAAATCATTGGCGCCAATTAAGAAAACGGGGAGAAAGAGCGCGAAAAGCTTAAAAAAGAAAACCGCTTAATGTTTTTTTAATTATAGCTTAAAAAATATATTTTTTAGTGATTTTTAAGTAGCCTCTTCAGCGTGGTATAGAGTATTTTCAACAAAAATCAATTTTTGTAAAACTATATTTCTGGGTCTGTGAGATTCAAATAAAATATAAAAAAAATTTTACCAGTTTTCTTTATGTTTAATAGTTACTACAGAATTGGCAGATGTTTGGAATTTATCACAAAGCCTATACTACCGCTACATTATTATTTCAAAACCACCACTTTTATTCTACTATTTCAATTACCCAGGGAAAAATCGATTTGTATTAATATTTTTTTGAAAAACGATTTAAAAAAAAAATTATCGAATCTTATGATAAAAAACCTTTAATTTTTTTTTAAATGTTTTGTTTCCTTTTGGATCCAAAAAAATAAATATTTTGAAATGGGGTCTGTGCATTATTGGAATCGGGAACCACTGCTAAGCTGCTGTCTAAACTTAAAATTATTTTATATAGGCGTATCAGAGAATCGACAATATTGGGAAAAAATTTGTATTTCTTTAGTTAGTAAAATTGTTGTCACGAGAGCCTAACCTATCCAGCTCGGGCCATAAATTTGGAAAATGAAAAATAAGCTATAACATTTTTTTCACAAGCGATGCATAGTGTCATGTAGCCCCTTGCCACTTCTCTAAGCTCTTGAATTGATATTCTAAATTTAACGTTAATTAAATAATCAATTAATTTTATTGGAATTTCAATTCATGCATCTGAAAATCGAAACGTAAATTCGGATGTTTACAATTACAAAGAAGTTAGCAATTTGCAACATGAGTCAAATTAAATGTGTACCAATATAACCACAGTCAAAATCGACCTAGCGTCATACAACAAAACGTACCCATGTCCAACTACTTACCCAACACGTTAAACATTTACACGAGACCAGAGCTAAGAGATCCATCAGTATTTCAAAATTACCCGGCAGAATTCCAGCCAATGCCTAATTATCGAAATAATCACTCATCCAACGCAGCTGCCAATCAACCTTTCATACAACCTCCGCTTTATCTTTACATGTATCAGAAACCCGTAAATGCATACCAGGACCCTACTGTTTATGGAATGCCAATAGGTGTAAGTCATTATGAGAATCAACAGGTTTGTGTTAAAAATAGTCAGAATATTGGTTCGATTACAGAAGAATTACTTGTCGAAAAATCAATAAATAAAGTTAAAAACTTACCAGCTTGGATTAGGGACGGACTGGCAATAATGGAACGTAAAAAAAATGGAAGCAAGTATTACCGATGAGGAATTAAACAATTCTGAAAACATTGAAAAAATGTCGGATGTGAGCGATGAAAGTGTAGTATCAATTTCTGATGAAAAGCAGTCCAACGTTTTGGATTGCAGCGTAAATTTAACTGATTTGCAGGTGGAACAATTTAAAATTGGGGCTCTAACAAAAATATTAATTGACGTTACGGAGGACGAATTAATTATTCTTGCCACGCAGTGTATTAGCGAAAGAAAATTAAAAAAGCTTTCAAAATCCAAAATTAATTAACGTTAATCAATTAACATAAATTAAATGGCGCTCGTTACCTATATGATGCCGTTTTGATACTAAAAAAAGTGTAGGTAATATAACCCTAAGAAACTAACATGCCCTTCAATTTATATGAGCAGAGTTCCCAACCCTGCATTAATAGTATTTAATACTGTATTCTGTGAAATGTAGCGGTTCTAAAAATTATATAATTTATTTTCATACAATGGCCATTATCCTGAGACCCATTACTCGACGTTGTTGTGAATGAATGATTATAAAAATAATTAATTTTATTACATAATTAACTAGGCTATGGAAACTCTAACTGGTGCACTATTTCAAAGACCACCATTGATATCTGCCGTAAAAAGACAACTGAGAATTCGTACTATATATGAAAGTAAATTGCTTGAATACGACGCAGAAAACGGATTGGGAGTTTTATGGTTAAAATGTGAAGCTGGAACTTATATAAGATCTTATTGTATTCACATGGGACTCTTATTGGGAGTTGGTGCTCAAATGCAGGAATTGCGTAGGGTTCGTTCTGGAATATTATCAGAAAAGGTATTTAATTTACCCAATTAGTTTGTTTTATTATAATTTAATAGGATAATCTGGTAACGATGCATGATGTTATGGACGCTCAGTATTTGTTGGACACGACGAAGGATGAAAAATATTTAAGAAGTGTCATAAACCCATTGGAAGCTTTGCTAGTCAGTCACAAAAGAATAATTATTAAAGATTCTTCGGTATTATTACGTTTTTAAGAGAATTGTTTACAAGTTTATTGAGTTCAATTAAACTAGTGGTACACGATTTAAATAGTTTACAGATCCCTATTTTAAAATATTTATTTTTTGGACCCAAAAAAACATGATATGAAATCTTTATGAAAAATTTAAAGGTTTTTTGTGATATCATTTGGTAAAATCGTGTTTTTCAAAAAAATATTGGAACATGGGGATTTTTTCATTAAATGTTAGAGTTAGTAAATGGGATTTATTATGTTGGTTTTAGATTAGGAAGTTGTATCTCAAGATTTGGTAAAATCGGATTTTTTAAAAAAATATTGAAATTGGGGATATTTCCCTTACGCGTTGGTAAAAGTGGATTTTTATTTTGGAGTTGGAATAGGAGGTTTTTGTCATAAAATTTGGTAAAATGGTGTTTTTATAAAACGCGATTTTTATTTTGGGGTTTGATTTTGTGGATTTTTCTAGGAAATATCGGTATAAGTCTATTTTTTCTTGAGGATTTGAAATATTATTGTTTATTAAATTGTATTAATGGTGGGATAAAAGTGGGAGTTTTTAAAAAATAATTTAGCGGTCATCTAGGCTTTGGGATAAATTCCCAACATTTGTCAAATCTGTAATAAATATTAACAACTGTCTTATAAATATAACAAAAGTTGATAAATTTTTTTTATATTTTATTTAAACCTCACGGACCTCATGCATATAGTTTTGGACCCCAAAAGGTCCAAAGACTCCAATCGGGAAACGCTGAACTAATCGTGTTTAGATTAATGCAATTTGTTATGGAGCAAAACCCATGCTACCTTGTGTGCTCCGATTTGATGACGACATTGAAATTAATTCCACCATTGTTTTGGTATCAACGAAAGGCGAAGCAATAGCTCTCGGTAAATATTTTTTTAGTTTCAGAAATAATTATAAAATAGCTATTGCATTGATGACAACTGCCGTTATGGCTAGCTGTGATCATGGAATTGTAGCAAAATTAAAACGAGTCATAATGGACCGCGACATATATCCACGAAAATGGGGTCTTGGGCCAGTGGTATAAATTAATGTTACTATAAATTAAGTCAACTTATAGAGTGAACTTAAAAGAAAAATGATATCTGACGGCATGTTAAACAAGGACGGTACAGCCAATGCTTTGACGCCTTCTAATTGGCCTTACTACTTCAGAGATTATAGGTTTACTTTGGAATTTAAATTTAATACTTTGAAATAGTAAATTTAAAAAAACCGATGAAGCTCCAGAAGCTGTATATGGTGGTGACAGATCAACTGTAATTCCAAAATTAAATTACAAGGTTCCTTTATCCAAAGATGTCAAAATTGAAGTACTGCTGATTAACATATTTAATATTTGTTTAGAATGCAAACATAAAGATTGAAAACCTTTCCAAGTCAAAAGCAATCACGAAGGTTAAGTTTGTTTAATCTATATTAATAAAATATAGAATCGTTTGAAAACATTCAAAGATGAATCCAGTTCCAGCTCGGATAGTGTAGAAAAAGTAATTTTTGAAATTCATTGTTTAATAATTATTTTAGACACCTGTTAAGCATAAGGTTTTAAATTTTATGGTTTATTTAACAGCATTTAATTAATGCCTTTTTATATAGAAACAAAAAAGACGAAAATTAAACGATAGCAGTTCATGACGCGTTCAGAAAATATCCAACACGTTTTGTATTTTGTAATTATGTAAATGGTTTTATTAAAATTTCATTGCCATGTTCTAACTAAGTAAATATTTGTCTGAATTTTCTTAATATATCTATTATTTTTATGAACATCCAAAATAGTAAAAAATATAAACGGTCAAATGAAATATTTGCCATTTTGGGTTTAACCAAAAAAAAGCTCATTGATATGGCCGTATCAAACGACGCTAGCATGCTACGCTCTCTCTTACTTACTCAATTGTACACTCGTCTAGTATATGAATATAAGGTTGAAATGTATCATGAAGAAGCTGTAGCAGAAAATTTCCACGATGTTATTCAACAGTTAAATGTAATTAGTGCTAGAAACCGAGCTTGCGCTTTCGATGAAGTTTATACAATAAAGCGTGAATGTGAATGTAAATTTGACTCTGGATCGTACACTAGTGAATCGGAAACTGATAGTTCTGATGAAAGTGACGATCAATCTGCAAATGAAAATACATACTCTGGTTTTTCCAAATACTCAGACTGTGGTCATGTTGACCCTGAAAGCGAATATTCAGATGTAAATATATTAGAAGCTGAAGACTCAGACACTAGTGACGAAAAAATTACTGATGTTTTTACAGAAAGAAAATCCACAGAAATCGTCAAGAGCCAACCCAGAATTATTAAGCTTAAAGTCAAAAACAGCTCAACAATTCAAATTAGTATTAACCAAACTGTACAAATTAACGTAAAACCTCAAGAACCACGTGGAGTGCTTTTACAATCTTATGTTAATAAATCTATAAATGATAGTGATTCAGAGGACGGTAAAGACGAAGCTGAATATGATTCACAAAGTGAATGTAATTTTTATTATCATTCAAGTAAGATAATTAACTAGAGCTCAAATTACACTAATAGTACTCAACAAATTATTTCAAAAATTTAGTTCTGAAAAATCATTTTCCAATGTAAACGTAGGTCGTCAAAAAACTCCATCCCATGTTTTTTTAGTTAGCTACCTCAGGTAACCCGATTCTAAAATCCTTTTTATTAAGTTTTTAAGATTTCTTTAATTGCCACTTAAAAATTTACGCGGTCCTCATTCTATTACACAATTTATAATGTATGTCAGATATATGAAGTAGGTTCCCATCAGTTTTTCAATTTTTCGAACCAGAGAGTATAACTACGACTTTAGATCAATTCTCAGGGTTCCCAGTGGGAAACACTAGTAATTATTAGTCTAGTTTTCTCTAACAGCGTTCAATAATTATTGAAATTCATTATTAAAATTAATTATAATGAAATTATAAAATGTAATGTAAAGTACATTTAATTTTTAGAATTGGTTTTATCTCTATATTTTTATATATTGTTTATTTTTATTTTATCTTTAGCCGAAATTTCAGAACAAGAAGGTTGGATAGAAGTTAGAACAAAAAAAAATAGAAGAAACAGTTTAAAATAATGTACAATAAAATCCAATATTTACATAAACTTTTATTATAATTGTCAATTCGTAGAATTTCGTTTAAATTTCGTTCGTCTGTTTTGAAACCATACTTTGACCTAAGTTTTAACATTAACATACGATATTTTTAAAAAAATAGATTATTGGGGTTTTTGACCGGGAAAATATAAGTTTCTAACATTGACCTTTATTTTACTTTCTGGTCGTTAAAATCAGACTTGGAATTTGTGTTTGTTAAAATTCTTGGACTCTTAGTTATTAAAATAAACTATAAACGACTGACATTCGATTTTATATAAAGACTAGGTTGACAGTTATGTACTACGTACAAACAGGACCTAGCTCTGCCGAGGGCACATTTTTATTATACTTAAAAATAAATTTATGTTGGAAATCTAACTTAAAAATCCTACCATTCACTATTATCAATCGTTTAAAGGAGTGGTTTCCAAATTTGTTTCAGGTGGAACCGTGATATCACAATTCTTTTTACTTTAAAGTGAATTATTCCATCTTAATTTTTTTTGTTTATTTGATTTTCAAAAAAAGGACAATTGGGGTTTTTGACCATTTTTCAGGGGTTCAAGAAAACATTTTTAATATTTTAATGTATCATTAAAATCTTTAAAAATTAGGTTAAAACAAATCCCTTTAATCTATTCTTAGAAATTATTATTGGTCGATTTTTTGATAACTGAAATATTTTGAAAATTAAAACTACCTGTACTTCTCGTAAATTTAAATCTTTAGCTAGTTTATATCGTTCGGTTCCGATTAAATAATGTTTTTTCAAAAAAATTGATTCTAATTTATTCATTTGTTCCTCGGTGAAAGCGGTTCTAGTCCTTTTTGGTTTACTTTGGTAATCTTGAAAAAATGTAAAAATTTTCAAATAAAACAAACAAAATGTTTCAAAAATCTGAATCTGAATCCAATTGTTACATTTTTTTAGGTTATTTTTTCATTTTTTAACGTTTTTTCCATAAACCCAAGGTAACCATGGAAACATACTACAAAATGAAATTACACTTAAAATTTTGGCAACCATATTAAATTTCTCTTTAAAAATATTATAATTTTGTAAAACAATCACTATAGAAATATTTAGTAGATAGTTTTTTGAACCGATATATAATTAAAAAATTTTTAATTTGTTTTCAAATTTTCACCCAAATAAACCCCGCTGAGGTTATAATTATTTAAAATCTAGAATCTAAATAAATTTATACATTACAATATTTACTTGAATTGAAATTGCAATTAATCGAATTGGCTTGAAGAGTTGCATTATCAAAATTGATATAATTTTTATTTTCAGAATTAAGATTATTAGAATTTGTAATGTTTGCAGGAAAATTGAATTGAGAATTTAGATGGATTGAATTATTCATAATCAAATTAAGTTTATGTTGACTATACAAGTCGAAATGGTTGCACGGTGTTAAATGTAGATTTTTGTCGTTTCGACTAAAATTGCATTTCAGAATGGATTCAACAGAAAAGGTGGGTTTTTTTCTTTTTAGTTTAACTTTACATGTAGCTAAATCCAAATAATGTAAACTTTGCACACGGTCACAATTTTTGTTATGTTTAAATTTAATTTCCTCGTTGTAAATGTGGTAATTTTGATGACTATCAATTGTTTCATTTCTTTGACCAATTAAAATTTTGCTAATTTTATCATTCATATTGTTTTTATTGTCGCAATGAATATGATTCTTAAAAGCAGAGCGCAATAATGTTAATTTATTTACCAATGTATTTTTTTCAATTGATTTGAAATTATCACATGTTAAAATGTTGATCAAATCTTTTCTATTTGGTGTGGACAATATTTGGTCAATGGTAAAATTGGAATTCATATCATTAAAATTTTTTAAATTAAAAACTAAATCGAGATGAAAATTAAATCATGTAAATCATTCATTTTAATTTTAATGTATATTTATCATTTCTATTTTCACACCTGTGCGGAAAATTGAATTAACTCTGAATTTACATGTCATGTTTAATACTAGCTGTGAGTTGAGACTTTGTCGAAACTTGCCTACGAGTGTAATTTTATATACTTTGAATCAATTTTCAATTAATGCCCTACTAAAATACACGTCAAAATTAATGAGGGTGAAAAGTTTAACGGTTGTCATTACTAAACGATAAACGTGAATAAGATCGACATAATGATGTAATTATTTTTTCGATGTTTTAAATTAAAAATTAATAGAATAAAACAAAAGTATTACATTAAAATATTTATATTGACATTAAATTTACATTAAGTTACTTGTTTTCATTTTCCAAGAATTTCATGTTTAAAACTGTTGATATTAATATTATCATTGAAAAACAAATGCTGATGACGTAGATTCCGAAACACCAGTGGAGCGAAAGTTCGTGCATGTAACCGTATAGACTTGCTACTATAATTTTGCAGACAACTAAAACAATTATTATAATTTATTATTAATAATAATAGTCTATTATACATTATATGAATTTCTAAATTACAACTACTGTATGAAAAATTTTAAAAATTAGTTTACTTTCTAAAGCGACGACTGCTATCATTCCAATGCACAAAATTCTTATTTTGTTGAATTCATCCAACAAAACAGACAAAATTTTCAATCCCAAAACTACCAACAATAAAATCACGCCAATGCTTGAAAATGCTTGTACTAGTAGCAAATTTACTAAAATTTGAGTTTATTAACATGTACATTTAAAAATATTTAAATTACGCGACATGATTTGTGAGCCCGAATATTTGACATAATAACCATTAATATTGCTAAATTTTTCCCAAACTCCTTTTATCCAATTGTTATCTTTCTCCCAGTATGGTGTAGCAAAAGATATTATCACAAACACAATATCTAAAACCAAAAACACCCACACGACAATATCAAATTTAGAAGAGTTCTTTTCAACCACGATTTTATCAGAGTTTACTGTTTTTTTATGATGCATAATTAAAAATTAAATTAATGCTCAATTAATTATGTTAAAAGATTTATTCTATGAGAAATAATGACCTATAAAATTATACATATTTCACACTTGACATTAATTTAATGTAATGTTCATCATTTTACTTATTATGCTATATATTAACTCTATATATAGACAATTATAGACAAACAAAAGGTCAGAATTTCGAATAATAATTTATTTACTAAGGTTATGTTAGTTAATGACACATTTCCTTTTGTTGTTTTAATGTCAAACTAGTAGTCATTTCTTTTATATTATAAAATAGACTTATTGTCGTCGATACATACAAAATATATAGCGCAATTCCTATGTATTCAAATCCAATTTGCATGTTTTGCAGATAGTACATCTATATAAAAAATTACCAATTTATACAATGTAGTAAATATAAATTGAAATAATGATGTTAATGATATGTTAAAAATTTAAAATAAAATATAATTTCATTTTTAATATATTAGGACAAACCTGCAAATTACTGCCGGCTAGCCGTTGGCTAGTACTTGTCGATTTGATAACATTATATACAACCTTTGTATATAAATTTAAAATCATTAAAAATTCAACTACCTCCAAAAATTGACCCCTTTTTCGTAGACAGCATGACATAATTGCATTGCAATGGTGGTAACTTTTTGGAATGTTTCAAATTTTTTTCATTCGAAAAACTTTTCGTTAAAAATTAAAAATTTGTATTGAATTATAAATTACTAGCTTGGCAGTTTTGTACTATGTACAAACAGCACCTAGCTCTACCGAAGGCACTCTTTTATTATATCAAAAAAATAAATTCACGTTGAAATCTAACTAAAAATCCTACTATTCACTATTATCAATCTTTTAAAAGAGTGGTCCCAAATTTTGTTTCAGGTGGAACCGTCATATCACATTACTTTTTACTTTAAAGTGAATTATTCCACCCTAATTTTTTTTGTTAACATTTGCATACAGAATTTTAAAAACAATTATTATTTTATTTTTTTAATTTATTAGACAGAATGTGTGTATAATATTAAAAATAAAGTAA
>LWCA01000315.1:0-32727 GCA_001642005.1 Intoshia linei | reverse complement strand
GTGTGTTAACAGGATACAACTGTACCACCTGTAATTTTTTTAAATTCTAGGGCTATTTTCATAAAAAAAGGTAATTTGGTGTTTTGGCCCTAAAAATATAATTTTTTTATATTTATGTTAATGTTTATAATTTTAAAATCCGTATCAGCGTATATAATTTTTTTAAATTAAAATTTATGACAATATTTATGATTTTAAAATCCGTATCAGAGTGTATATTTTTTTAAATTCTCAAACTCGTTTAATTTTCAAAAAAGGATAATTGGGGTTTTTGACCCGTAAGATGTGAGTTTGTAAGGTTGAAATTTTCTTACTTTCACCCCGGAAAAAACTTTAATATAAACGTGGACATTATAAAATTCTAAGAAGGGTAGTTATTGAAATAAACTATAACACACACAGGCAAACAAAGCATATTATATTAGTAAGGATTATCGGTCATCCAGGAAAAAAATTTGAGAACCCCTGATCTATTAAATCTCCATTATTGAAAATAATTTTATATTTTTAATATTTTTTATCCATGTTTTCTGGCATTTTCATTTCATTCATAATTCCTGGCTCAATAATAAATTATATGACCTGTGGGTATACAAATGTACTGGATAAATTTTATGTTGAGACGTGTATAATGTTTCCTTATAATCAATATTATTATTAATAGTTGTGAAACATTTTATAGATGATTGGACAATGTATGATATTAAAGGGCATGGTTTTGAAACGGTGGTGAAACCCTAAATTAAATTATCAATATTACATTTTTTTTATTTTTCTACACAGTTTAAGAGGAATTATATGGGGTCACATTGGGTATGGATGTATTACTGTTTTGATATGTACAATAATTTTAATGAATTACCTTTGATTCAATTATAGCCAATGCTAAAGTCTCAGAATGAGCACCAATATATCCAAGTGTCATAATGGCAGGTAATCTAATACTTCCTCGTGTTTCTCCAATAAAACTTACAATGGCAGAAACTCCTCCTGCATTTAAAATTAATTGAGACAACTAAATTTGAATATAACTAATATAAAAATTTAAACTTCTCCAGTATGCTTGCAAACTTCTCTTATAAGTATAGCCGTGTGTTTTTTAACATAATCATCGTTATCTTGTAAAGAAACCAAACAGGCTGGGAATATTTCAGATTCTACTACCATTTCGGCAAGATCCACATTATGTTTTGCAATATAAGCCAAACAAGATATAACTTGTCTCTATAAAATATTGAAGGTACATTTAATTTTTTAATTTATATTACTTTTAATTTTGCATCTTTGTGTAAAACTAACTGTGATAAATGAGAAATAGCTCCAGCATCAACAACGATTTGAGCTAATTCAGGACTGTGTTTACTTATATCCGATAACGATGAAGCAGAAATTCTTTTCAAAGATATTTCCGGTTCTTGTATACACAATACAAGTAATGGAACTGCACCAGCATCTACCACTGCTTGTGCCAATTCTATATATAAAAAATTAATAAATATTTTTATAATACCATTTCTATATACTTTTAAGGCGATATTAGAAGGATACGATTATATTACTAGTCACGGTGATCATGAAATGCTAATATTCTAAATTAATAGCTAATCCTTCAAAATTTCTTAATAAATTGAAAGCTACCTTACATTAAATTAAAATACTCCATCAATCACATATCAAACGGTAAAGTGTAAATAACCCGATCAGGAACGTAATCAAAATAAATAAATAAAACATTACTTATAGATGCCTAAAACTTTCATCTGACACGCCCACTGATGGCTCTCCTCGGGCTGATACTATCAATTTTACAATGGTTATGTTTTTTTACACATAAATGGCATATTCTTTTAAAGGATCTATCAACAACAAAAAATAGAAACAAAGCAAAAAAAATATTTTCATATTTTCGTTCACCACGCAAAATTAATTATTAATCTGTAGAGTTTTAAAATTTAAATTATTTTCGTTATTTAATGTTATCTTAAAAATAGATTTGATGAGTTAATACATTATATGCGTACTAGGTTAACTGTTATGTACTACGTACAAACAGCACCTAGCTCTGCCGAAGGAACACTTTAATTCTACCAAAAAAATAAATTCACGTTGAAAATGTAACTTAAAAATTCTATTATTCACTATTATCAATCATTTAAAAAAGTGGTTCCCAAACTTGTTTCAGGTGGAACCGTCATATCACATTATCATTATCACATCAGATCTTTTTTTTAATTTTCGGATGTTTAATTATTTCACATTTTTGTTTTAATAAAATATTTCGAAAAAAAATATATGAATATTAAAGTGCTTTTTTGACCGTGAAGGCGTTACTTATTCAGATTGAAATTTTTTTTGTGTGTTAACAGGATACAACTGTACCACCTGTAATTTTTTTTTAAATTCTAAGGCTCTTTTCATTAAAAAAGGGTAATTAGGATTTTGGCTCTGAAGATATATTTTTTTTAAATTTAAATTTATGATAATATTTATGATTTTAAAATTCGTATTAGAATATATATATTTTTTTAAATTCTCGAACTCGTTTGATTTTCAAAAAAAAGGACAATTGGGCTTTTTGACCCGTAAGATGTGAGTTTGGAAGGTTGAAATTTATTTTGCTAACACTTTCGGAAAACACTGTAATTGAAATGTGAAATTTATAAAATTCTGAGACTGGTATTTGTTGAAATAAACGATAACACACAGACAAACAAAGCATATTATATCAGTAAGGATTTACCTGTGTTATGTCTTGCAATATAGCCAAGAGCCCAAGCAGCTGATTCCTTCACAGTAGGGTCAAACTCTTCTAAACAAATAACAAGAGCATCTAGTGCTCCACAATCTACCACTGATTGGGCCAATTGAGGTGAATGCCTAGCTACAGCTCGCAACACAAAAGCAGCAGCTTTCTTATAGAACCTCTAAAATATCAATTTCAATTTTAACTAATGCAAAATTAAGTGAACTAACATACATTGTTTTCAGCAAGTGAATACACCAGTTGAGGTAAAATATCATCTTTCACAACAGCCTCAGCTAGTCTATCATTGAAGTTAGCTAATCGTCCCAAAGCTAAAGCAGCAGTATGTTGAATGGATGGCGCAACATCCATCAACAATGGCCTCAACAAGCGCATAACTCCAGATCTGGCCAATATTTCTATATTTTCCGGTCTATTTGCTAATTCAGAAATTGTCTGAACAAATTGCGTTCGTGACTTTTGATATGTTTCAAAAACTAATTAATTTAAAATACTATTAGTACCCTCTTCAAAAAATACCTTGGAATATTTGCCGATTCATGTTGACAAAACTGCTTGTTTATTATATCCAAGTTACTTGATTTAATATTTTTTTAATATTATATTATCTAAACAACAAAACAGTCATACTTATTAATTGTGTCAGGTAAATTATTTTTGTTTGTATATCTAATAATCTTCCTAAATTTTATAATTTTTCGGTTTCAAATGTATACCTTTTTTCTGGGTAAATATATTTACTTTTTCGCAAAAATATAAAAGTGCCTCCCATACGTGAAAAATAAGGTTGCATATTACACAATTATGAAAAAATTATTAAAAAAGGATTAAAAAAACCATATAACAAAAAGAATTTAAATTACCACCTCACATAATAAACATTTTATGTGAACATAATTATTAAAAATAATGCTAAAATTTGAGTTGATATGAATTTATTATGAACATTCCTGATTAAATACAGTGAACACGCAATTTATTTATAAACAAGAAATAAATATAATTTATCATAATTAATTCATTAACAAATTAATTAATGTAAATAATTAGTTAACCAGCAATTCAAATCTTCTCAACTAAACTTCGACAACTTGACCTACATTGTATATTGGAAAACCCTTTCCTATATATAAATAACTATAATGGATGTGTTGTAATCAATGTGTGGACAGAATGAGTGTTATAGTTTTTCATAGGTCCAGGCTAACTGTTACTAACAAAAATTTACAGAAATACCTGAATTTAATGTTAACGTTAAATTTTAATGAATTGTATTAAATTTTCATAACTGTTTATTCAAATGAACAGTTCAAATAATACTTTAATACATTTTAATCATTTCTAGGAAAAATTCTGTAAATATCATCAATCGTAAAACCTTGACTCAATTCTTCAATTGTCAAACCCAAATCAGAATTGTAAACTAATTTAGTATTTTCTTTATTTTCTATTGCATATTTCGATAGAACATTTGTCGATGTATTTAATTTTTGGCTGCACGTTTCATTAAGCTTAATTGTCAAATTTTTTGAAACATCATTATCAGATGAAGAGTATTTTTTAAAGTTTACTCCAAAAATCGGTGTTTGTGTATATGTTTCTTGAAATGATTTGATTTGGTTATACAAAAGTTCTAATTTTTCTTGAGATTCAACTCGAAATCCAAATTGGTACGATCCACCAAATTTTGGAGCTTTGATCATTAAAACTTTACCAAATGACGACATGATAATCATTAACGAACTCATTTTAATATAAGGTATGCTTGCGTTAAATGATTCATTTAGATGTGCTTGCCAAACTAAACGAATGTTTGTCATATGAAAAGACCCAAGACATCCTTCATTTGCAGCTAAATTCCATACACTATCAACATTTTGAACCAGTTCTTCATCCAACATTAATTTTAACCTATTATTTTCCACCAAAGATGTTCTTATTTTTACTTCTCTATACAGGTAACTTGTTTTATAAGCTCTAGATATATTTATAACTGTTCCAAACATTCTGGAAGGATTGCTGAACGTCGATGTAAAAATGTATTGATAATTAACGTTTCTAAAATGAGTATATAAATTCAGCCCTTCCGTTCGACCACGCAGTCTGGAATCTACCATTTTTGTCTGAACAAGTAAAAAACATTTGAATCCTATGGACAAATTCGTCCTTGTATCTGCATTAGACAACCAAATAAGTCGCAAATTGGTAACAATGAGAGTACCATATTCTCCTCCGTTTCCTTTAATATCTTCAACAAAATTCAAAACATCAACTATTTTTTCGCCTTTACTGGTTTTTAGGTCACAAATAGGATTACTGAACCTTAGCTCGACATCTTGCCAAATGTATTTATAAATATCCATGGAATGTGACGTAACTTGACAAAATTAGTTTATTGGTTACAATAATATTGGTTATGGTATGTCCGCTGAGATTTATTTGTTCATTATTACGAATCACGTTATGATTAAAATAACCGATGTCACTTTTTACTTATTTTTAAAATTCTCAATGGTTTATATTTTTTCAAATTCGAGGACTCATTTAATTTTAAATAAAAAAATAATTCGTGCTTTTACCTGAAAGATGTAAGTTTCTGATATTTAAATTTATCTTACTTTCTTCCTAGTTATTGAAATAAAAGATAACACATATAGTCTATTCAAAGTAGTTTACATAGACAAACAAAGAGTTTTATCTATGTTAGCATTTTTAACTTAGCATATAGTGTCGATTCTGTTCAATATGAACACTAAAATTTTATTTTGTTAAAACCGTTACAGATTCATATAAAATTTTTTTGATATGAACATTGTCATTTATGAACAATGAACATACATTTATATTCTAACTCGGTGGTCCAAAGCGTGGCCCGTCAGATCAAATTTTTAGTAATATATTTTTAAAAACATTGACTTCATAAATATCATAATTACCACATTGCCTAGCATTAATTTAAGTTGTTTAGAAAAGTGTTTCCCAACCTTTTTACTACATTACCCATATTATAGTACTTATTTTGATATTACCCACTATATTGTTTAACTGCATTTTATATGATCAGGTTTTTAGAATAAACCATATAATTTTTATTATACTTAACCCATATACTCCCAGTGTGACCATATGGTCACACAACATTACATTTATAAAAACACGTATAAAATTGAAACAAAGTTAATTAAATATGAAAAATTTAATTAATTAGTATATTATGTAACATTTTAGTATATTAGTTATGAGTTTTCACCGATTAGCCTCCTGTGTCACTGACAGTGGGCCAAAATGATTTTTCAAAGCAAAAAAAAATTCACTGAAAAAATTTTTTATATTTTTTTTTGTTAAAGTTATGATAACTGAATTACCTGAATACCATATAATGAATTCATGTATTGGCTACAATTTGATAAAATAATTAGGTATATTGACGATGCGGTTTTATATATACATGCTTTTATTTGCCTTATTCTCCCAATGTGAACAAATGGAATGTGAAATAACTCCATAACTACAATTGGTAATAACCTAAAATTATATATGGTGAGAAATGGACAAGTATGTATTAACTTCCCTAATTTTTGGAAAAATCGAAGCTAAAAAATTGGAAAAATTTGTCTGGGTGTGTATGGGTTAATACTAAATTTAATTCAAATTTTTTAAAAAACTAATTTTACAAAATAGTAAAAAAAAAAGAAATTTTGTTTTTGACCCTGAAGAACTTAATTGGGAAAATTATATTTCATACGTTACTGTACATTCGACACAAAAAAATAAAAAAATTCCTATTTTTTTAGAACAAATTTCGCGATTACCCATGAAAAATATCAAAAAACCCACAGGTTGGAAATCACTGGTTTAGAAATAATTTTCTTTCTGTACTAATTAATCAGTATTAAGGCCACCAAAAATTGACAATTGAATTGATTATAACAAGACAAACCAGTGCATAAGTATAGCAAATTTTTTCAAACAATACAGTGTTGCCAGATCGTGTTCTTTTGTATAATATTTAACTAAAATTGACTCCGGAGGGTTTTTTTAAATTCAAGCAAAACGGTTTGGTAAAAATTAATTTTATATTGGTCAACTCATGTTTTCTATTGTTAAATCTTTGTTTTTGTGATTTTGGAAAAACCCTACCCGACACTTTTTAAAGAAATTAAAATTTAATGGATATTTTTATATAGAACCATCTAATCATTAAAATCTAAAATTTGTATGCTGCCAAGCTTTGTCGATATAATATTAATTTTTACAATGCCTTTATCAATCATCATAAATCATTTCAATATATTTTCTTCACTAGTTTTATTATGATAATTTGAAATTTTATACAAAACATTACATGTCAGTATGAAATTAATTTCAATTCCATTATAATAATTATTGAGGAGTCATCAATGATTCGTCATCATTCGTTTAATTCAATATGTAGGTTCATAAACTGACGTATTGAGTTATTGTAATGTGGTAATTTATAAACACATAATAAATATGACACATTACATTTTTTGCAAACATTATATTAAAATGTCAATCAAAAATTAAAAACCTCTAAATAGTTGCATGTGGAACGAATGTACAAATGTACGTACTTTTGTACTAAAATCTTTATAATTCAAAATTCATTCCAAATATAAAAATTGTACTGTCCACCCTTGTATTGACTAATAAGTCAACTGAAAAGCAAAAAAAAAAAATTTTATTTAAATTCAACACAAAACGTTAATTACTACGTTGGATTATATTGCCTTTTTCTAATAGGTATACAATTCGGATTAATATCTTCAAAAACTGATTTATTAGAATTAGAAGAGGTAACAAGATTATTTTGGGTAGAAATTGGTTGAAGAAAAGGGAGAATGGAGTCAAGATTTGTTGAAATAGGTACGGTTTGATTTTGGGGAGTATTAACAAAATTCAGTTTTTGTTTCAATACAGAAGGTCCAATTAGTGGACTCTTTGAAACATTTAAGGCAATAAAATTTGGAACAGTTGTGTAAATAGAATATAGATTTGTAGATTTAGAATCAATACCAGCATTAATATTGTTTAATTTTTTTGAATTTATAATACCACAAATCGGAGCAATATCATTATCGTTATTACTAGAATAAGTCAAGCTTGGTAGCACCAATTTTGAATCAAGTAAATTATCAGTAGCCGTACTTGATGTCATATTAGAAGGTTTAGGCATAATTTTCCTAGCCTTTGATGGAAGAGTCAACAAAGATTTCCCTCTTCTTCGTCTACTTCTTTTTTCCACGGATATTAATTCGGTTGACGTGTTTACTTCCATTGTCTGATTAGCTTCGTTTTTAAAACATTTTAAATCATTAGCTTCTTTTTTTTCGATAAAATTACGCGTATGATTTTGAATACAATTATGATCATTACTAGAAATGACATCCTTATTTACATTCAAATTGGATTCCATTTTTTTATTATCCTCATTTTTGTCTTTCAAATTAGTTTCACATTTCATATCATTAGTCGTGCCCTCATTTTTATTTAAAGTTTGAATTAAATTTTCCATTTTTTTAATATCTCTGTTACCATTTTTGTCATCCAAATTAGAATCATCTCTTTCACTAGAATCATATTCTTCCATTTGTTCATTTTTAAGTTGATAACAAATTTTTAGCAAATTATTCTAAAAACTAATAAATTATTTCACAACAAAAAAACCTCAAATTTATTATAAAATAACCCAAATTCCAATAAGGTTACCGAGTCGCTCAATTTATTGTTTTCCAAAATTATATTCTACAAAATTACAATTATAAAATAATATATTTATACCTGGGGCGAAGTCACTCTAACCAATTTCCTACAAAGTAATTGTCTCAAGTGACCCAATGTTAAATCATAAGCACATTGTAAATAACGTATCTAAAAAAAATAATAAACATTTTGCATGCAAATAAAAATGAACCTCTTTATTTTTACTTATTGCCAATTTTTTCGGGTGAGGAGCTCTAGAAATATAAAGTACTATTTCATTTAAAATTTACATTTTTTTCTGACGAATTAGCAAAACGTTAATTTTTTTTTTTTTAAAAAATTCTAAAATTAACATTAATATCTTTTAAGCTAAAATTTTAAATAGATCATTACCATTGTTTAAATCAGAATCAAAATTTTGACGTTTAGTGTATTCCTCTATAAAAAATGAATTAATTTTAAAAATTATAAAAACCTGTGAATATTCCTGGAATAATTTTATAAATTAATTTTTGTTTTTTTTCATCGATTCTACACAATATTAAATTAATATTTTTAAATTAAACCTTAAATTTTCATTTTTGTATACAATAATCTTACAAATTGGACATTTTTCGTATTTGTCTAAGTAAACACAAATGCATGATTTACAAACTAAAATAATTAATATAATCAGAGTTACATGTCTAAGACTCCTAAACTGAGTATATTCAAAAGATATATAAACGTATATAATGTTTTTGTCTGCAGTTACTACTGTTTTCACAGCTGAAAATACCATACCCGAGAATCCTCTTGTATTCTCACTGATACAATGAAAACTGGTTTTTCAGAGAAAAAACTTTTACCAGACATAACCATTTAAAAATATTTTAATTAGCTCCGGAGTAATGCACTTTTTTATATGTTGGTACGGGTTATGTTTTATTATTGTACAAATTGGTTGAATTGTTAAATTTCGGGTATATTTAATTCGAAAAATTTAAAACAAAGTAAAAAGATTAATAGCAACTAGGGCGAACAGTATCAATTATCATAGCTAAATTAATAATTTTTTAACAATATAAAGCATTTTCACTATTAATCACTGACTATATTTGTTTAAATGGAATGTTTAAATTGTACAATTTATGTTAATTTCAATTTAAATTGAATAGGCATAAAATTGAATACAATAAGTCGTAAAATGTATAGGAAGCTGCTCCTATTTATAATGCAACAAATGTAGCAGAATTAAAATATAGCATTTATGCCATAAATGTTATGGCATAATTATGGTTATCATAGCAGTCATCTCTGGTTAGTTACAAGTAAATCGTCTAGGTTAATAATGGCATATCGAGATGGATACTGGCATCTTGCTTTTTCCTAGAAAGCACATTTAGTTAGTTACTGGCTGCAAGGTCGTAAAAAGCTAACCGGTTAGTTAGTTAAAAATATTTTTCACTATTTTTTTTTTAATTTGTTTAATTTTATTGCACCAATAAAAAAATTAAAATTTACAAGAGTGAAAAGAACACGATCTGGGAACACTGTATTGTTTGAAAAAATTTGCTATACTCATGTACTGGTTTATTTTGTTATAATCCATTTAATTGTCAATTTTTGGTGGCCCTAATAGCAACCTTACCTTAGGAGAATCTCCTGTATATCATATAGTAATCAATTAGTTGAATCATGATTACGTATAGATTTCCAGACAAAAAAAATATGTTTAATTTTTTAATTTAATGTTTAGTTAAATTCATTTTTACAACACGCAAGATAAAAGGATCAATGTCATAAAAAAAACAACTTCAAAGGTTGCATTTTAATTATCCAATATGCTAAAGTAATACATGTATCTATAAAAACAGCGATTCACAGCATGCTTGCATTGTGATTGTTGCAAATGTAAGAATTAAGAAAAATAAAAAATCGAATTTAACTACATTAAAAGTGTAATAAAAATATTTTTGATTTACATCTAAAGCAGTGGTTTATGATTCAAATAGTGTACGGACCCCATTTTATTTTTATTTTTTTGGACCCCAAAGAAAACATGTTATATATAACATTTATAAAAAAATTGAATATTTTTTCTTATAAGAATTGGTAAAATCGTGTTTCAAAAAAATATTGGAAAAAGGTGATTTTCCCTTAATTTAGTTTGGTAAAATTAGATTTTTTATTAAGAAGTTGTTTCTCATAGGATTTGGTAAAAGTCGATTTTACCCTGGGGTTTTTAAATGGTATTTTTTATAAAATTTTATTAATATGGGATTTTTGAAATAATAATGTAGCGGTCGTCTAGTATTTAGGATAAATTCACAACATCTGGCAACTCTGTAATAAATATTAAAAATTAAAAAAAGTTGATACATTTTTTTTATATATTTTATTTGAATCTCACAAACCCAAAAGTTTATAGTTTTGGACCCAAGGCGTCGAGGAACCCCAATCTAGAATCACTGATCTAAAGTGATAATGCCTAGTTTGCTGTGGTCTGTTCAAAATTTAATCGATCAAAATGTTTGAAACCCCGATGCACTGTAAATGTAAATCTATAAACAGAAAATTTATGGGAAAGTCCAATGAACTTATACCATACTAATTTCTACATTATTGTACACGAGATAAACATCTCTAATCAAATCACTAACTTTACACTGATTATTAATTATTAATTAATTAGAACAATTAAAATTAAGATAAACAAATAAATTTTTACAATTAAATTGATACTGAATTTTGAAAAAAAATATACAATTATACATAACAAATTAGCATAATTACAGTAGACGGCCAATCTAAGGTCCTCCATATAATGTATATAAAATTGTATTATAACAAGTTACTCTACATCAGTTCTACAATACGACACAGTGTACGTGGTAAACATTCATAAATTATGACATTGTAAAATGATTTATCCATTTTAGAAAAATTTCGTCGCGGCCAACGATAGGTCTCGGTTATGGTAGATTGTCTCTAAAGACAAGCCTTACTTATACAAAATAAAATAGCCCCAAATGTATGTACGTAACCATTTATTTAAAAAATTAAGAGGCTTAGAATTTAAAAAAACATAAATCACAGGATATTTTTTTAAATCTTTGGGATGATGATGGAAACCAGCAATTTAATTGAAGTTTAAAATTTTTATCAACAAATTAAAACTTTTTTGAATAAACTTTAGTTTAATTTTGGCTCATAATTAAACAATTTTGCGCACTAAAGTGTACATTTATAATACACATGTACCACAAATCAATTTTGAGTAAGAATACGTTTTAGCTGTAAATACAGTGTTAGATACCAAATGGATGTTTTACTAACAACGACTTCCCCATTTAACTAAATTCTAACAAGGCAACTCATTTTACTCATTATTTATCTTTTATTCTAGCTAAATTACGAATCGAAACTAGAATTGATTTGAATTCGTATTTTTAGTTAACATTTGTAAATTGACTTACCTTGATTAATTGTTTAACGAAATTGTCAAATTTCAAAATCCAGGTTTCAGTCTAATGACAATTTATAAAAAAGTTAATTTATCATAAATTATGATTCACATCTTTATGCCATTATTATTATCACTAATATATACTCTTGGAAACGTCCGTACTCGACAGAAACTATTCGTAAAAGGTACATAAGTTAAGCCAGTTTTTCTAAATAATCTAAAATTGATACTACATGTACGTGTTTTTTAAGGTTACTTTTATTTACCTAGTATATTTAATTTATATAAGTATTTAAAATACAGTGATAATTATCAACCTGATATACAGAAAAGAGAAAAAAATTAACTTGTTTGTTAAAAATGAACTCAATATCACAAGTGTAAGAATTAAATTATGAAAACTATGCGTGTGGTGAAAATTTATATTAAAATACTTAACATAAAGTATACAAAACACATAGTGCCAATACCCTGTTTTAAGATATAAACGTATAATAAATTTACATGAGTGCATGCATTCATTGATTGTAGTAGCATCGATAATGTAACCATTACATATCTTACATATAAAGTCTATATTGAGGATAGATTTCATGAAAGCAGTCTGTAAATAAAGTGATTAGTAATACCCAATAACCAATAAAATAGTTTTTAAATATTACCATGTCAGCAATAAAAAGTAAATATTTACATGTTAGAATTATATATATTGCAAATTGCAACAAAAATTGATATAAATTTTGACATTTAAGACATTGAATCATAAAAATTAACATTCATTCAAAAGGTTATATTGAAAATCAATTTAAATTGCTTGGCACGTTAAAAATTAGCAAAATGAATATAAAAATATAGCAAGTAAAAATGAATAAACCAGAAAATTATTTATATTTTTTTACACTAATCTATTTTCTAATTTTTGTAAAACTAGATTCACAATGATTGGTCGAGTCTAGAAAAATTTAAAATTTTGTTAATTAGCATTACTTAGAAATTTAAAGCAGATATGGTTATGTAAAATGCAGTATATTTAAATGTAAACAAAACAATCTACAATAAAATTATAAAAAAGTTTGTGAAGAACAATCTAATAAATAAAGTATAAATTACCTGATTATCAAAACTACAATAAGTATTTGTGAAAAATAAATCGCGCTTTACGGAATAATATTTCGATGGAATGAAAATTTCATGATTGGAGTTCAATTTCAATTATATTGCATAAATTAGGTGTCCACCAATCATATGTATTTAAAATAACGCAGATGCAACTAAAATACAATTGCATACATGCTTGAGCCTTAATGTATTTCAATGTGATTCAGTTGCTAGTTAGCTGCATTGCTTTTTGGTCTAGATGAGCGTATTGTTTATCATTAGTTTCTATATAAACTTTTAAAATATTTTTACAATGTCTGCTGCACAATATTGACAGAGCTGTAAATCATTAGCTAAATTCTCAGATATAATATTATATCAAATCAATTGTTTTGTCAATAGCCTACTAGAGAACATGTCAGTTGTATTTATACATTGAGTCAACAGTTTTCTATTGTAATATAATCGTGACAATGAAAAATAAATTCAATGTCTTGCGCATGACAACTAGGCGTGACTAATTATTAATATCCAATAAAATAAAATTTAACTAATAACGGACGATTGAACCGACAAAACATGCAATACACAATTATCTTAAGAATAAAGTACAACTATAAAATGCAACATAAATCAAAAGATTTAATTAAGGATATTTACATAGAAATAAAAATAATGGCATTGATCCTATCAAAATCAACGTGTAAAACCATAAATAATTAAATTCCACAAAATAGACTAGGTAGGGTCTGTCGTAGTAAGATTAAGATTTTAGATTAATTACAATTATCCACTGTAGACAAACAATTGGTTTTCGCTGGAAAAAACCGAATAATTATCATTGGGATGAAGAGAAACGTGAAAAAGTTTTTTATCGAAATCTTCACAATTATACATTAGGGAGTCTATTCTACTCAATTTAGTCGAATCGTTCTCTATTTGATTTCCCCCGCCATTTGAATTTGAATTTCCATTTTTTGTCGTCTCCATTTCTTGAAATTTATCTGAATTCGCAACTGAATCGTCACTCGTGTTTAAAATGTCTGTGGATGCTTCATATGCATATTCTTGATTCGATTTAACATCAAATAATTTGTAAATACCATTATATGATCCTGTAACAATATATCTAAAAATTAAAAATTAAATTAATTAAAAAACTGTCAAATATAAATAAAAATTTCCGATATTAAGCACAATCATTTGTCAAGTATTCAATTACTATTCAATTGGGAAAGTTTAATAGAATTACAAGTCATTTAACGTTTTCATATTTCTCAATAACATTATTCTCAAAAGTATAAAAATCAATACACATTTAGTATTTACAAAAACAATAACCGTTACAATCTAAATTAAACGCCCAATTTAAAATATTTTCAATATACGTTATCATATGACATTAACGTATTATCAGTGACTTATCACCTTATCATAAATTAGTGAAAAAAGTTGTATTTTTAGAAAAAGGGGCTCGCTATATACAAATTAGAATACTCGTTTTCACCATATTAACGGGAAATTTTGAGATTGAAAAAAATTAAAAGGTAGGTGGTAGAGTTAGAATACTCACAAATTATTCAATGGTCATTTTAAAATAGGTTAAATGTCTACATCAGTGATTCTTAACCTGGGCGATAGCGCCCCCCTTGGGACGCTTTTATGATCGAATGGGACAAAAATATTTTTATCGCATCAGTTGGGATTCCAATATAACATCAGATTATAACCGTTCAATGAGCCTAGCTGGCACAGTGGTTATAGTCACATGATTATTTTGTAGAAAGGGTTTGTATTCATCTTTGGAATGTTACTATTATCTATTGGAATCCTAATGTTACTATTTGCCTTTCCATCTACTTACTTTGTTGAGAAAGGTTTTAGCGTAGTAACTGATCTTCAATCAAAAAAGAGGAACAAATTACATTTATCAAAATGGGGTGACTTCCGATTATGCTTAACAAATATCGCTCCTGATATTAAAAAATTATCAAATAGTCATCAATATCAGGGTAGACATTAATAATAAATTTTATCTTTTCTTTGTAAAGCTTAAACATTTATAATGTCATGATTCCGTTTAATATTTCTCATTTCAAATTTGTTACATTTATTCATTATAATATATTTTTCTTTTTTTTACACTCAGTTTTTATCGTATTTTTTGTATATATTATTTTCATTATCTATAAAATTAAAAAAATATCGATTGTATTTATGGGTCGATAATTTTATTTTTGTTGAAAAATGGGCGATTCTCCAAAAAAGGTTAAGAACCACTGGTCTACATAGTACTTGTGAGATAATATTTGAACGCCTTGACTTAAACAATATTTACTAGATGCAAGATATTTATATTACAGAAAATATATTGTAATTTCAACATAAAACAATCGCAAAACAAATATTTAACAACTAGCTTCAAAATTAAAGATAAATAAATACTACATTCAAATATCCGAAAAATTTAGAAATGTATTTAAGGGACTATAGAATTTCTTAAATACGAGATTATAAACAATGACTTATTGTAATATACGGATTATAAAATTTTTATTTTAATTAACTTCAATTATAATTTTGGATAAAATAAGACACAAACAAAATTTAGTTACTTTGGGAAAATCAGCAATACTCATTGTATACAATAAAAGCTCGAAAAGTGACCACTTCTCAAAAATTCCAATTTTATACGCGCCATAGCAAAACTATAATGTAAATCAATTTCACTTTTAAAAATATGAATTGGACAACGGTTACATATTAATTAAAATTGTCTATCATCTAACATATTATCGGGCGATGGTTAAAGTAATAAATAATCGTCCATTATTTCTTCAGCTTCTTTTCTTACATTTTTATTAACATTTGTAACTATAGTTATGCCGAATTTTTTAATATATGCGAAAAAAGTGGTCAATATTCGAGTTTACTGTACATTAAAAACTAAAATTAAATAATCATCAATCTCACTGAAAATTAAATAAGAATTTGAAAATTAGAGTTAATTTTCGAAATTTAAATGCAACAACTATAAACTAAAATAAAATTATATAATATTAATTGTTTAAAAATGAACAAGTTAACGATTTGATGAAAATTGTTATCAATGTAATGTATCGTTTCACTCGATATTTAATCCATAGTAAACTTATTGAATAAGTTTATTTATTGAATTTATAATCAATTTTTAAAACAATAAAGTATACATATGTTAAACAAATTTATATTGAATAATAATATCAATTAAATAAATAATAAATAAATAAAATGAATTAATATCAATTAAGGTTCCAAATTATGAAGCTTTATGATCAAAGGCATTTTACTATTTATTTTGTTTTATTTGAAAATTATTTTATATACATGTATTGTAAAATAAAAAATAGATTAGATAATACATATATGTATAAATGTAGTCTGGGTTTATTCGATTTGATCTAGATCAAGGGTGTCAATTATGCGGTCCAATTGTGGAATGTAACAATTTTTTAAACATATTTCTTTTTTTAAAGTTGTTTCATATATTTTTCATGATTTATTTATTCATAATAATTTTAACATTATTTGTACACTTATTCCGTTAATGTGCTAATGTAATACGTTAATGTAAGAGTGCTGAAGATTTTAATTGACTTAATTATACTGAAAATGATGTAATTATAAACATTGAAGATGAAATATTAATAATACAAATACATTGCAATGTACCAAATGAAGACGACGATGAAATTAAATCCGAACTTAAAACAGAAAAGTCAGAATGTTATATGATTTTAAAAACATTAAAGAAATATTTTGACCAAACTGATTCCTTAAATGTGTATGCTATTGAAGGCATAGATATGCTTAGTAACGTATTAATGTTAGATGGAAGGAGAAAAAAGGATATACGAGATTATTTTAAAATATAAAATTATTTACAATTCTTAGTTATTTGTATTCTTAACATAATAATTATATTGTTTTGGTTCGTTGAATTATCGTTATTTTTCTGTATATAATTATGCTTATTGTTTAACTGTTCCTATAACGACATACTCTCAATACCACCATAAATATTGAAATACCAAAATTGGCGGTATTGAGAGGTCTCACTGTATCACAAAAATTTTCTTAATATATTAATTTCATTGGATACTCGTAGACCAAAATAATTTGTGGAACTGCAAGAACATTCATGTTGCAAAAATTGGAGCAGGGTTGGCATTTTAAATTTCTGACAGACAGACAGAAAAACAGAGTTTTAAATTTATTTTTTTAAACAGAAATATTCACTAACCATGGATATAACATTATATATTTGACTCAAATAAAGTTCAGTTTTATTTTTTCAGAATATTTTTATAAGAGATTTAAAATGATCACCCTACATCAATATCTATTTTTAAACAGATCTTTTTAATATTATATAAATGAACATATTGTGAACTAATCTTCCTTAAAAATAAAAAATTTAAGAAATCGTAATAACTTCAGTCTACAACAGGGGTTAATTTAATTCTAAAATAAATAATAATAACTCTTTAATTTTTAGTCTCAACTTGAGTATCAATTGGCTTTTTGAGCCAAATGTAAAAAAAATTATTCCGCGGGTTGTACAAATTTTTTTGACTCAACCATTATTAAACTAACAGATTTAATTAATTAATAAAAAACAGTAATAATTGAATAAGTTTATATTATATAACTGACCATCAAACTTTTTGAGATGGGGACCGGAAAAAAAATCCGAGGGTAGATGGAAAATATACATGACGGTATTTTAAATTACGATTTAAAGTTTAAGTTAATGAATTAATAAGTTTGTCATGATCTAGAAATGACAAATCGATAGTACATATTTAAAATCTAAGTCGATGATATATGATAATTTGTAAGATATCACCGGTGTATCTTTTAATAGATTTGTAATTCGTGGGCTGTAGTTTGGTGGGTACTGTATTATAATATTATAATTATACACTGTATAACTAATGTTAAAATTGTAATCATGAAAAACAGATAAAAAATCTGTAAAAAAATAAAAATGCATATTATAACGTGGTTCGCATAATTGACAACCCTCGTCGACAAGCTGTGTAAACAATTCATATGCAAATATAGCTACATACAACATATCAATATCTGTACAAGTATTTAATTTTAAAATTTAATCGTTAATTAATACAAAGTAATTTAACTAAAAATGTATTTCTGTTTGTCAATATATTCCAGAAATTAAGATGCGAATAGTTTTTAGAAATTGAGTCATTTTCAGTGACAAAAACTCAAATTACACTTATTTAAAAAATAAAAAAACTAATAGTCGTAGAATTGAAAAAAAGATCACATTTAATAGAGCTTTTTCCAGAGTACATACAAAAAAATTGTCAATGCCACAAAGTTCAGATTTCATACCAAAAAAGTAATTTACTATTTACTATTTGTTTATAAATAACTAATTGATTAACGTGATAAGTGCATTCTCACGAAATATTTAAAGTTCCACTCAAATAGGATGTAATGAATAACAAGATGAGAGCTGTTCATCCATATTTGCACTTTTGTGCAGTCATTTAAATACAAATCATACTTTAATTGTGTAGATGAAAAAATTCTTCCATTTGATTAAATTAAGGTGTGTAGGGGGGGCAAGAAATAAGGAATATTATGGTAATTAGAGAACAATGCTATCAAATGTTAAACAAATGACGAAAAAATAAATTATATACATTATGTATTGTGTATGTAGCCAGCTTGACTGTTATGTACTTAGTACAAACAGCATCCTAGTTCTGCCGAGGCAGACTTTTTTAAGTCTATCAAAAAAATATTCAATAATAAATATATATTTGTAATCTTACTTAAAAAATGTTAAATTCACTATTATCAATTCTTTGAAGGACTGGTTCCTAAACTTGTTTCACCATAGACCCGTCATTTCACACTACCTTTTTATTTAAAGTGAAACATTCCTACTTAATTTTATTTTGTTAAAATTTTGTAAAAAAGTAAACACTTTTTATTTTAAATGAATTAAATTTTGATGAAGTAGGCATTATTAATGATTTTTTCTTAGTTACGAGTTTTATACAATTTATCTTTATGGTTATGAAATTTTTTTACATCATCTTATGATAAGACTTATGAAATATACATCATTGCACATATTAACATTTTATTGAGATTGATGCATAGAAAGTCGCACCTACCGTACCGCGACTGCTCTTCGGACGCACGGCGAAATTTATGTAAAATGGAGGTCATTTTTCCAAAATGATCATTTAAAAAATTATATTTTTGATTTTAAAGGGCTAGAACAGGTTTCTCAACCGTTTTTTAGAATCGCCCCTAAGCCATAATTCACAGATATTTTTTTAAATCACTCTTCTATAATTCATAAAAAAGTTAATACTGTTAGTCAATTGTATAAAACATCGATCCATATAACTAATAATTCTCTTAAAAAATTGTTTTTTTACTCTAGCAATTCTTAACCAGTGCGTCGCAAAGAAATCTGACGTTATTTTATAAATTTCTAAAAATTACGTCAAACTTTTACATTGACAATTCTTTGATTAACATTTTGGAATTTACTATTAAATATTATGGTGAACACCAAAAATATCAACATTTCATCAAACATTAAATGTTGTTTACTAAATTTAAGTCACCAGATAAAAATTATTTTTGTATTATTTTTATAGTTTTTAATCTTTGCACATTTTCGAATATCGATGGTTTTTTTATCAAAATTTAATGTGCGACCAAATTTTTATTTATTTCACAGGTGCACCCTGAAGTAAAAAGGTTAAGAAACACAGTTTTAGACATTGGCGAAATATTAAAATAATTTATAATTATAATTAAAAATATAAAACATGTCATTTTAAATATTGATTAATTAATAAATGAACTATTGAAAAATTCTAAAAAGATTTTTTGTGTGGCCTGCATAATAATTTTTTTGTCACATTTGACCCGCCATGCAAATTGAGTATGACACCCTGCCCTAGAGGGACATAACTATTTTTATGATAAATCTCAAATGAAAAACGCAATTCGAATAGATAGCGTTAAATGTTTTTGATTGCGAAATAGTTTTTCTATACACACATTTATTGCTAATTACTCATCAAATGATCAAAATCACCAAAAAATGACACGCCAATGCCTAGTCTAATTGCATATTATACGGAAAAAAGGAATCGTATGAAACATTTAAGATTCTCCTAAAACTATTGGAATACAACAACCAAAAATGGATTATAATCTTTGATCTAAAAATAGTACAATTTTTACTGCAATACGTTTGACGGGAATTCAATGTATAAATAAATTATACCCCTGTTTAATACGTCTATTTAATGAGAATAATAGAATAACACTTATCGAAGAAATATCAACATTTAAACTAGGTTTTAAGTGCTAACTATAAATATTATTTCATATCCTCAGTTGTAAAATGTTGTAACGCATACAAAAATATATAAAATACACGTATGAGAGGATACAGAGTCTTTGGAATAAAGAACACTAATAAAAATACAATTATGTGAAATGTTATAATAATTATATTTATGTTAATATTGGTACATATGGCTGCGAATCGTCAGTCTGACATGACACATGTAGATTATGTCAATATAGACTTAAATACAGCAACCTTTAAAACTTAAATTGATATCAATTAAAAAAACAAATAAACTGATTCATTTTAATTTATTTAAATGGCAACCAATTAAACGAGTTTGATGATGAACTTTTTTTCAGGGTTAAATATATAATTTTATTTTTTTATATTATTTATACATCAATTTTAGTTCAAATAATCAAGTTAAATTCGTTTACATTGGAAATCAAGCAACTTTATGTATCAACACGTTAATTAAATTAAAAAAGTGTGACTGAATAATACCTATCATCATGGGTCCAGCAAAGTTCAAAGCGATCAAATATACAATCATTTTCATACAGCTTACAAAGCTGACATCGATATTGGTCGTGAACAGGAAAAACTTGCAAAGGTTCGGTTTGACTTCCACGAGTATCCCATACTTTAACAGTCATGTAATTACGTATAGCAATAAGGGTTCCACTTTGATTAAACTTTACATCTGAAGTGTTTGTAATAATTTCGGAAAAAAAACTTTTTGCTGGTTGAACGTTGATTTCTTCCTGAAAAGCTAAAAAAGCTTTTAAAAATTGTAAACGAAAAAATTACATTTGTAGTGTGTATCACAAAGAGCCTTTTGTCGCATATCACATAGCCTTAGCCCACCAATACTGGTAGTATACGTAAATATACTGCTTTGGTTCGGATGAAAAGTGGTGGATGTAATAACCTCACTTAAGTCTTCAAGACATTCCGGTTTAATATCCACCACGTTGTAGCTGTTATCACTAACCTCTAAATTCCACAAATTTATCCGCAATTCGTCAGAAGATAAAAAACACATGTTATCATAATTAGTAGAAATTGAATGTATTTGGTAAGTATGAGCGTTTTGGTAGATTTTACGAGGTAAGGCTTCAACAAAAGTATCCGTTGGTGTATATCGAGGTATAACAAGTTTGGACGGACGTTCACGCCTTTTACCTTCATCGTCTTCAAAATTTAAACCCTGTGGCATTGTGTTTCTCTCAGTAAGTTTCCATAATTTAATAATTTTATCTAAACAATACTGATAACATTTTAAATTTAAAAAATACGGTTTGTAGTAAGGACAAAATAAGATGGAGAATGACGACGGAGCCATTTTAATTGAACGATTTGTTCCGAAATATCGGAACTTTTGAGAAAATCAAATTCTGGTTCATGACTTTTAAACGAACTGTAAAGGCTAAATTCTACGGCTTTGTCAATTCCTCTATTCTACAGAATTTATAAAGGAAAATTTAAAAATACCTCGCTCGATTTGTGATAAATATTCACATTTCCGTTCATATCTCCAATTGAGAAGAGACAGCTATCCGGACTGAATTGTACACATGTAATATCAGAACCTACATTACTAAGTAAATTTTACAAATTACTTGTTACTCGGTAAGTCTGTTGAGGACCCGTTGAATACACATGGTTTGAATTTTTTACCACTATCTTCTTGCATAATAACTACGTTCATAAAATTATTATAAAAAAAACCATTACTTGTCATTCCTTAGGTATATAATTTGGTTAAATAATTGGTGATTTATTTTACACTAAACAGATCATAAATATGAAAGAAACTTTATTGTCTATAGACAAGATTATTACACAATAAAGTAAACAAAGTAGTTTTTCATTAATGTCATGGTTGTATAGACTGTTGAAAGTTTAATACAAATTTACACAAGTTTCATTTCATTTTTTTTTATATGTTCGTTTTTTAGGTTTATCTTTTTGTCGTTGAATTTTGTCGGCCATGATTGCAACATTGGAAAGAAAATCGGAAATTTTGCTCTGAAATAAAAAATTATTCGTATAGGACAGAATTATATTACCATAATCATTGCATCGATAGTAAATTGAGAGTAGTTTTCAGTCAACAAAAATGAATTTTTTACAGCCATCATATCATCTGCGTCTTTAACTACTATGATTTTGTTTAATTTGTTTTCGATGCCACGAATATATTCAATTAAAAAGTTCAAATTGCATCGTTCAGCCAACTCTCCGACGAAAGCTATTATGGGGCATTTTGGATTTTTTTGTTTTATTGATTGAAAACATTTGATTCCATTAAATACGCGATTAGGCATTCCGACTGCAACAATAGCGTGTAAATTCAACATCTCTGCAAACTAAAAATTGAATAATAAATACATAAATAATTATAATTATTTATGTATACTATGGTATTTATTATAATTATAAAGGTATTCCTTGTTCGATGTAAAAAAACGAATATTTATAAAAATAACGCTAATTTTTCACGACGTACGAAATCAATTTCCTATCATGAAAAAATACCCGTTCCCATGAAAAGCAACATTAAAACAATGTGGAGCATTTTACACAAACTACATACAAGTTTGTCTAATGTTTTAAAGATAACATTTATTTATGACAATAGGAATGAATGTCCTAAATGGTCCAATTTTTCAAACTCTTACATACGAATGCCTTTCAAAAAGTTAACTGACTCGTTCCGTCCGGTGATGTAAAATTTTCTTCTTAGTTCACCCGTAAATGATATATCTAGCTACGATTCGAAAATCCTGTCCAGCAGTGCCCAGGGATATCTCACTATATAATTTTTCTAGTTAACCCACATTCTACAAAAAAATCTTCATTTAAGGTCACAGTCCAATACAAATGGAAAATTGCAGTGAATTATAATTGAAATCGGATGGGAAAGTAGTTACTTCGGAGCCACCAATGACCATTTTAAGTTAAGTGGTAACTATAAATCATTGTTAGAGATAATTATTTCAATATAAACTCAACTAAAATAATTCGTGGCCATCTGAGGTAGATAAAGATATTTAACGATACAAAACTATTTACATGCAAAGCCAAACACGTTCCAGAATCAATAGATAAGAAAATGAGTTTAGCATCTTTGGATTCCTGTTTAGCCTTTTGATACACCTAAATATTTGAAAGAATGAAAGAAAATAAATACCTGCTTTATTTGACCCTTGACAGTTTCCACAAGAACATCAAGAAGAGAAGAATGAGAATAAGTGTAAGCTTTATCATTTTCGTGGGACGTAGTATAATTCAATTGATGAACATTTCCAAGACTGGAAAACATTTTTTTAAAAGTTCTTTCCCTACTTGTAACAATAGTTGAACTAATCAAATCATTAGAATCAATAGGTGGGAAAACGATAATAGTATTAGAGTGTCTATTGGTAGTATTCTAAAACAAATCAATTAACTTGTATAAAAAACAGTTTACAGGAATGTGATAAGAGTCAATTTTATTTTCGTAAACGTAACAATTTTGTAAAATATCTTTAACAAATTTTTCTTGATCTTTGCTTAAATTGTAAATTAAACTTTGTAAATGAATTTCAATTTGGTTGGGAATCTAATTGCAATAATTTATAAAAATTGAAATAATATAATAATAATATACAATGTTGTATAAAGCAGACAATAGTTGAAAATAAAAAAATTGGTAATTGGAATTCCAATTTTTTAAAATGTAGGGAACAATGTTCTTTAAACACACCTATAGAAAATTATATTTGATTCAATATAGTAAAATGTACCATTTCCACTGAAAATTTAAAACGTAGTTTAAAAACGCATTTGTTGAACTCGTTAATCACTGCATCTGTTTGATGGTGCTACAAAATATTATATGATTTACGAAAATAAACATTGTGGTTGATATTTTTTTGTAAAACCATATATGAAACGATTTCTTTAATTTCTTCAATAATTTTTTCTTCGTATTTGGTTCTATTTGATAATTTATAATACAGTATGAAACCAATCTCATTTTGATTGATTTAATTAACAATCTAACTCAAATTTAAATAAAATAATTTCTTATAAAAATTATATAAATACAATTGTAGGTCAAGGTGTAATGCAGCTTCCTTAAAATATTGAATGCATTTTTCAATGTTTTCTTCTTGTACTTTAATTTTATCGCTTTCAGTAGTGTTCCATTCAGCCGTTACAAGTTTTAAAAGTCTAAATTAAAATTAAAAGTTTGGATAATTAATGAATACAGTGATTTGTTATTATTGGATAAGAGGAATTGAACGAAAGGTTCATTTTTAACAGCTGTATTTTGATATGTAGTAATTTGTTGTATTATTGAATCGGGATTTTCGAATATAAAATTGGAATATGAATGTTCACGGTACAAATGATAAGTGTTCATTTTAACTTGAGAAATCATACAATTCAATTTTCACGTTTACACAGAATTTTAAATAAACTAAAGATATACTACGCATTAAAATGAATCCATAGTAAAATTTTAAATTTATCTTGCCGTTTTTTCATTTGCATTTAAATTTTAAATTATGAATACATCGTAGATTAAAAAGTTGGATTATTTATATTAAAATTTATTATCCGTGGGTAAATCTTGTTTACATAGTTAAACTTATTAATAATCTAATTATAATAATTAACTATGAGGATTAACACGTAATCGTGTTTACTAAGGATTTTACGGATCCAATAGTTTCGTAGAAATCGTTAGACATGATCAGATCCGAAGATTCTGAGTATGGTCTTCCGATAGCCATCCTCGGGGTTGGGGGAGATAAAATTGTTGTAAAATGGGCACAATTTTTCTAATTTGAGTAGTACTCAAGAAGTACAATGTAAAAATTTATTTAAAAAAGTCTTATTCTTGAATATCAACTATTATGTGTGTTCAATTTCAGGTTAAGGCCCACGAAGAGGCGACTAGGGTATATGATACCATTTATAGTTTCCAAATTTGTTTAGGGCCTATTTTTCAGTTTCGGTGACTTCGGTGAGTTGGTTGTGTTCTGGACGTAATGTCCATTTTATTTTAGATTGATGAGTTGTCAATCGGACGAAATGAAATACAAAAATAATTGTGTGAAACAGTGTTGAGTTTAAATTTAAAACCTTAACATTTTGAAACTATTTTTATTAGGCAAAATGTTTGCAAACATGAAATCTTTAAAAAACTTAAAGGCTTGACTTACAAGTATATGGAGTCCAGATTCTGGACGTGTCATTTATAGTTTATATAAATGTATATGGAAACTTACTCTATCCAGAGCTAGCTGCTATTTTAAAATTGTATTTTTTATGATTTTATTTTAAATTCATATAATGTATAAATTTTACGGTTGTCAGCTACAGAAAAAATAAAAATTCACCAACAACAAAACTATTCAATCTGAACACTGCGACCATTTTTTGTTTAAATTTTATGTTTTCTATTGAACAATATTGATAATCTAAAATTATATTTTTTATGATGCTACCAATATTCACAAATTTATCTCATTTTTAAAATTAAAAGTACGATTCACCAATTCGTTGACTTTTAATTTTTCCTTTTTTTTTTGTTATCTTAAAATAAACAAAAGTGTTGATTTTTACAATGTGTGGACTTTATTACATCATTTCCCCTTTATTTCATACTCATTCGGGTAAAACAATATTTATGATTGTAATAAACTTTATTGTAAATTCTTTTTTGTGCCATTGTTACTTGACAACTGATAATTATTTGTAATAAAATTTATGAAGTTTAAATATTTTTCCTAACGTAATTATTCAGGAATTGATGCATCAATGCATATTTTTGTTCAGGTCCAACTCATATAACATAAATAACATTTATGTTCGATTATAATTGATAATTATTGATATATAAAGTTTAGTCTATTTAGTTTTTGAAAAATTTATTTATGTTTGTAATTTATATATATTTTTATTTCTGATGAGATTATTGTTTTTTATAATTTCAAAAAAGAAAATTTTATTTCTGTAGTACAAAACATGTAAGCTAGTTCAGTCATTCTAAATGTGGTGGTTCAGAGAGTCATTTATACATTCCAATTTTTTTCATTATTTTTAAGTAACAGGAAAATAGTTATTATATTAGATTTACTGTAGATGTTAAATTTTATATAAATCTATGTAATACTACCGACTTTAAAAGTAATTACTAATTAGTCATTCTTTTCATGAAGGTAAATGATAGAGACTATTTATTGACATCAGTACATCATCGTTAGTAATGAATCATTACATAAACAAACTGTTTGAGCAAATAGAAAAATTTATTCTATTGGAAGTTATCAAATACATTATAGTAGTGATTGTGATTTCCCGGGAAATGACAAAAGTCGAGAACCGGAAAATTAAAAAATTTTTAGTCATATCATAAAATATAGTTTTATAATATAGAAGAATTAAAAATTTTAGAGACCATAATTAATTTTAGAAACAAAAATAGATTTTATTTGATTACTACACTAAAATTTACAAATTTAATTAGTAAAAAATGTATTTATATGTTAGCGTACACCAAAAAGTAACTTTACTCAAATATTATTTTTACTGTAAAGCAGTTTATTTTTACAGCATAAAATATTTAGAATAATGACAACCAGAGTTGCCAGATTAAAAAGTTCATATTGCGAAGAATAGTGCGTTGGAAAACTTTATTAAAATATTAAAAACTTCAAATTGATTTGCTAGAAATAATCATTTACATTGTAAATATAAAATTGTTAATTTTAAATTCAAAATTAACTATTTATTTTATTTGGGCTAAATAATTTAAAAATATACAATTTTATTTAACTTTCCCGAAAGATAGATATACAGAAAAATACATGCTCGGAAAAGCCTATGAGTCAATAGTGACTAAAATAAGTGGGTTTTGATGAATAGTATCCTTAATATCTAAACAATTCAAATATCCGAAATTATTTGATAAAAATAACAAGTATTCGGTTCATTTCAACTGTTGAAATGCAAATATAAAATAGATCAACACAGAATATTTTAAAATTTATTGAGATTTTTAGTGAAATTATATTAAAATAAAATAAATAAGAGAGTAAAGAAGTAAATATAAAAATAAAACAAACAATTCTGAACGAGTGATAATTAAAATATTACCTTAAAAAACTAAACTTTTTATTTTAAAAATATAATAAAGCTATAAAATTGCATGGTTTATAAAAATATATAAGCGTGGAAGTTTAAGAAGTGCGTTGGAAAATGTACATAACCAATGGAAATGTACGATGAACGCACTTTCTGGCAACTATTTATATTAATAATCAATGCATAAATTGTTAAATCACTTATAAGATGTATATGATTTAGCGTAAAATAATATTTTATTATTTAACTAGTTAAATAATAGAATTGAATATATTATCAGTACTTCTAGCCTTGGAAATTATATAAAATTAATTTTGTAAATCATTTTGTAATTATAATTTATTTAAAATCTAGAAATTAATTAAATGTACAATTATTAAATACACAATGGTTTAATTGTAATGTAATGGTATTTTCACTTTTTTCTTTTGTTTTCTCGACAATTTTTTCATTGTTTATCAATACTTCTTTATTTAATGTTTTGTCAGTGACAATTTATTAGAATGAGTGGCTTCCACATATCCATCTACAACAATATCGCTTTTTCACTGAATTATTTCACTCACTGAACTGACGCTAAAAAAATCATAAAATTTAAATAAAAAAGTCATACCTTCAGTGATATCTTGTTAACTATATCGGCCATAACAGTCGCCTAAATTCTCTTCAATATTATTTGTCTTCGTATATTCAACAAACTTTACATGCCATTTATTGTAAATTGATACAGATTTGCCATCAACTATTACGTCTTTAATTTCTCGTGGTACATTCATTTTCGATTGACGATAATGAAAATCATTAAACCATTAATCAACTCGTCTTGCGTAAAGTAAATAATTATTATTTTATTTTATTGTTGAAAAAGTGTTTCAAAACACATCATATTGATAGATTCGTATTTTATACGCGTTCTACGTTTGGTAACGAACTTAGAAGCAGTAGAGAAATTTCTTTCATTTTGTGTTGACGTAGGTTGAACGGTCATAAAAATAATAAGAGATAGAAGACATAAAAAGAGAAAAAATATTTTTGTAAATATTTTGAATTTTCAAATGGTACAAAATATAAAAAATACATGTAAAAATTAAAACTAATCGATTGAAGTTAACAAGATTCAAATTCAAGTTTTATACAAAAATTTTTTCTAAAGTTACTAAAAATCAGTCGTTAGATTATTTTTTTTATTTATAGGTTATTAAAAAAATTGCCCTAGTAATAATTAATAATTATTTTGAAAATTATAAATGATAAATGTATTTCCTATTTATTTCGAACAATATTTACGATATTTTAATTGAACTAAAAGATTAAATATTAATTTAATCAATAATTGTTGTCAAGTTATAATTGAGTGGTTCAAAATTATTAGAATCGGAATTTTCCCATTACTACAGGTAGATGATACTAAAAGTGATAATATTTCTAACCGATGCACTTACCAAAAAAAATATTTGTGACTATATTTTAATTGATTATAGATTAGGGGTCTACGACAAATAAAATTTTTTGAAAGAGTCCCCATGTGAAAAAGGTTAATGATTCCTGATACAGTTTGAAATAAAACTACTTTTTTATCGTAATACAAAAAGATACGAAAATTATTATAGTATTACATCAATCATCAACATTGTATAATCAATTGTTACAGTATATACTGAGAAATAAAAGATAGTAAAAGTAACATACTGTTTAATAATGTAAATTATTTGATAATCTTCACATATTCCATGATTTAATCCAGTTTAGAACACCTATAATTTTTTAATAAATAAATGAATCGCATAAATTACCTTTCCGTGGCTTTCTCATCAGCCAATTCAATATTTTGATACTTTTATCTGTATATGGTGGCTCACGAACCCTAAAAAGTATGTAATATAGAGTAAACCAGCATCTGATTCGACAAAAATTTTCAAATATATTTTGAAATTTAGTGATGATACCATTATATTATGTTACATATTGTACATAAACCAGGATCGCGAAGAGTCAAATGTGGGTGGCCAGACAATAATTGTAGGTACCATATATACATTAAACAAAATTACAATCAAATTTAATCTACTTTTTTTAATGTCATTAGTAAAAAGATTTTCTTTTTAGACGCGTAAAATTCATTATTGACACAATTGAATTAAATCAATTACTCTTCTACTTATTGTTTAATCGAGCGTTACATTACTGTCTTAAAAAAATTCCACCCATCATACAAAATTTTTTTCTAATCTAACCTATTATTTTTAATTATTAATAGTAGGCTTGCGATAATAAGGTTATCTATATATAACCCTAACCCATTTCCACGGCCATAAATACAACGTGTAGTTAACCAAACATGAAAATATATTTGAACCAATACTTAAATTCGACATTAGCAAAGTTCCATTCATATTTTATTTAATTTTAACCGGTTTAGGTTTATGTCGATTATAATTATAGTAATTATAGAAGCTAGAACCACGATACTAGATAAAAATAAGGTGGTTTATAGTGCTTGCTCTCGAGAATTCTAGAGAAATTTAAATTTGATAAAATTTAAATTACTGATGAAATAAAGAACATCTTTCTAGTACACTACGCATATTACTAAACTGTTTAAATCCAGAGTAGCCACCATATCGACCAATACCGCTCGCTCCAACTCCACCAAATGGCAAATTGTTCACTTTAATATAAATTTAATAATAGTGTGATAATTATAATTATATTTCCACAACAGAATAAGGATACGTTCCGAAAAAAATAATTTAGAAATAAAACTACAAAATTTTACATCTTAAAATTTTTGTCAACACAGGGTAAAAAAAAGTTAAATTTATTTTATTGTCATTTGTAAATCATTTGGTTCATTATATGGGAACCTCTCGTAGAAATTAATTTAGACTTAACGATTACCAGAATTTTGCATAATAACGTCATTAAGACAAAATCCACCCGAACTAGTCTTTAATAAAAAGGAATTTTTAATTTCATCATTATAGGTAAATAAATAAATTGCCAAAGGCTTGGGTCTAAACAAAAATGAATGTGATATAATTCAGATTTATAATTGTATTTACATTTTATTGATAAATTCTATTGCTTCTGTGAAACTGTTACATTCAATTAATGGAAGAACTGGAGCAAATATCTAAATTTGAAATGTTATTATTTTCACTATGTGGATTCCCCATTGGTAAATATAATCGATTTAAACCAGTGCATTTGAATATTGAAACTTAGGATTCAACATTAAAAAGTTCTCGACAGTATCTTATAAAAATTAATTTAAACGGTGGTAGTTTATAATTTAAATTAATAAAAATTGACTTAAAATTTAGTAGACATTCATATACTTAGTGTTTAGAGTTAGTGTTAAGTTTTTAACAGCTTGGGACAGAATGTTCTTTTAAATGCAATGAAAACTTATCATTCATATCATTTTTCTTTTCACATCATATATCATTTTATTTATTAATATACTATTGTTCATTGAATCTCTCATATAAAAATGATATACTTCTTCTTTCATAATTTCAGAATCTGGTGAAACATTAGCATATACGGTAGGTTTAATGTACAAAGATTCACGATCACATTCAGGAACATCCAAATTAGACTTTTTGATTTTATTAATAATTTTACTAAAATATAACATAATTATTATAATCAACAGCCACATTTTAGTGCTTTCCAATCATTTTAGGTTGGCGACACATAAATAATAAAAAATAAATATTTCTGACTTTATATAGGACTTTTTAATCATAGCTCTTGACCAAAAACATGTAGATTAAGAATTAGATTTTTTTATTTTAGAACAATAATTCGATAACAATGTGCGGTTACTATTAATAGTATCAATTTTATTTAAATTAAACTATTGATATTTTCGAAACTCAGTTTGAAAGAGGCAAATAAAATTAAAATAAAATATTGACAAACGGCAGATCGTGGACTCAAGTTGCCCATGCGTGTTCTAAATCCAGGATTCTTAACCTTTTTTGAACTATCCCCCTAAGTGAAAATAATTATATTTTTTCAAGATTATTGCCCTTCCAAAAAAATTGATCATGGGTTCCTTAATAATTAAAAACTAGCAAAAAATGTTTAAACTGAAACTTTTGTGTATTATAATCATTTATGATACAGTTATTTAACCGAATTTTTAAAATTGGAGTTTTAACAAATTGCTTGCTTAAGTTGACTTACTTTTTCTCATAATAACAGTATTTTTATGACTTCGCAGAAATGAATAAGAAACAAATCAAAACTATAATCTCATAATTATCTCTAAAATATCAGAAGGAACACAATTTAATATTTTAAAATTATAATATCAATTTAAAAAAAGGTTACTCTGAAAATAAATCGCCTCAATATTAAAAAAAGTCCAAAATAGGCGATATCGCCAAAATTGAGAACCCCTGTACTAAATAAACAAATTTAAAAGTATGATTTATTCAAAAAAAACTGAGGTCCCTAGTTTGTAAATTTTCACGAGGACCATAGGACTGAGAGATTTCGAACAATAGTAGTTTAGGAACTGAACTCAAGGGTGTAACTTGCACAATTGCGTTTTAATTTTCGTTGTATACTTTAATTTTATTACCATTCAATTTACAATAAAGCATACAATTTGATAAAATTTTAAAATTACTCAAAAAATTTTTCATTTAAAATTCTACCATAATCAGCAGACGATTTTACGTCATCAGTATAAAATTGTGTGATGTATTTTTCCATTTCAGTTTTTAAAAGATTCTAAATATATTAGAAATAAAAATAATGATAAATTTTTTGATACCATTATAATTTATAAATATTTACCATAATACGGGACGAACATAACACGTAATCGGGAGAAATGCAAACCTGTCCAGCATTAAGACATTTACCCCAAATGATTCGTCTTGCTGCCATAGCTATATCATAGTGATCGTCAACGTAAACGCCACTAATTATAATAATAAAGATAATATAACAAAATAATAATTAAATATTAAAATCAACATGCTGCAGGTCTATTCAAAATTTCAAAATAGACCCTATTTTTTAAATTCTATGAACAACATTCATTGGACATAAGTCAAGGTATATTCCATTATTATGATCGTTAAAATGTTGTATTATGCCCTCTAGGGTAGTGTTTCCCAAATGGGGGGGGGGGGG